>JAGDQP010014002.1:0-46284 GCA_022664845.1 Lepisma saccharinum
CGGTGTTGACCCATCATCGTGAGGACAATTGGAGAGTTGCTGTGAATAAAAAGCTGTGGTGATCCCAGTTGAGAGTTTTGGCTCTCCCAAGTCCCAACACGTCTGGTTAGCATGGGAGCAGAATACCACCTTTTCAATTCGGGAGAGAACCCTTCGGGAGAAGCCTCATCCAGTAGTGGATTGAATATGGCTGCGAATTATATATATACACACACACAAAGTCTTATCAAAAAATCCACTTCGAACCGAAATACATCCCTTGTTACTCGCGACTCGGTTCGGACTTCGGTATAAGCAGCAGTTCGTTTCCGTTTGAGCCTTGGCTCCGTTCGACTCGGCTCGGCTCGGCTCGGCTCGGCTCGGCTCGTTTTGGTTCAGCTCGGTGTGAGCCAGGGCTCGGCTCGCTGTGAGCCGCGGCTAGGTTCGGCTCGGCTCACTGTGAACCGTAGATCGGTTCGGCTCGGCTCAGAGCGAGCCACGGTTCGGTTCGGCTCGACTCAGAGCGAGCCACGGCTCGGTTCGGCTCGACTCTGGGCGAGTCACGGCTCGGTTCGGCTCGGCACGCTGCGAGCTGCGCTGGGTTCGGTCTGGCTCACGGTGAGCCGCGGCTTGGTTCGGCTCGGCTCGGCTCAGGACGGCGCGAGCCATGAGCCGAGCCGAGCGAGCCGTTGACATCCCTACTTCGTAGCCCTAGTAGTTCCTGAGTTGAAAGTAGTCAAGAGACTGACTGACCGACGCCTTAAATTCATTTATATAAGGATGCTAGTGAAGCCTAAAAAGAATAAACATGAATAATGACGACATTCATAAAGTAAAGAGATGGATATATAAGGTTAGCCATCTTGGAACTTCGCATATCAGCCAAGTTGTCTACAGTATTGGTTAATTTATGTAATCGGGAGAATTAGCCTGTGTGTATAAAACAATTGAGCCTCTCCATTTTCTTCTTTCATGCGATTAGAACCGAATGCCAATCTACAATGTGGCCAGAAAGTCCCTTTACACCTGATCTAAATGCGTGTAACAGTGTAAGATGTTAAGACATTTAAGATTTAAACCTCCCATCCCGATCATTGATATGGCAACAGTGCTCCTCACGTGAATTGCAACATGTTGCCGCGTAACTACCACGTGACTGCCCAGGGGGAGAATAAAGTCTGTGCGTTGACCAGCTCATTGTCTCGCCTTTCTGTCATTTTGTGTTTGGTGAAGAGCAATGGCAGATACCAGCGACTTCACTTCGGAGGAGCGCTTAGTAACAAGTGTGTGGGTCCATGAACGGATGCACAACAACGAAAATATGACATATGTGATGGGTAGGCTTCGTGAACGGTTCGGTAAGGAGCCACCAAGTCGTCAGCCTTTGATCACGTGGGAGAAGAAAGCTTTTCGCCTAGGAAGTGTTTTGGATGCCACCCTGCAAGTCGACCAGAAAGCGTGCTACAGAACTTGGAATCAAAAGGAGCACAATGCAACTCCACATGAAAATGGACTTGGGCCTGCAAGCATTCCGGTCTATGGCCATCAATAAACTAACGGACGATGACTTAAACCGCCGGCAGGAAGCATGCAGGATCTTGTTGGAGGCCTTCCCCACCATTCCTGCTCGGAAGTGATTCTTTTCTCCGATGAATGTGCAATTTATCGGAGTTCGCGGGATAGGAACATCTTCATATGGGAAAGGAAACCCCACATTTTTACCAAGAAATTTAGAACAATCCGCACGTCATGCTTTGGGTTTGTATCTTTGGTCCGTACTTTAAGGGTTCTGTGACCCAGGTTATTTATCTGGAGATGTTGAATGACTGGCTTCTTCAACAGCTGCAGAATTTGGGTATCAGTGACACTGTTGTTTATCAACACGATGGAGCTCCCGCCCACTTCGCACTTGCTGTTCGTGAAAGCCTGAATGAACTGTTCCCTGACCGGTAGATAGGACGTAGGTCCCCAAATTCACCAGCCCCTTATCCTTGGTCGCCTTGAAGTCCGGACCTTACGACCCAGACAATGCCGTATCTCAAATCATATGTCATGAAGAAGCGGTACGTGGACACTGATCTTCCAGCATGTGACACCGCAACTGCTAAAGCGGATGAGTAGGATGACATGGAGGCGTATCAAGGTGTGCAAGGATAATGGTGGTGCTCAGACGAACACTTTGGACAAATAACTGTAAATGTTATTCAAGTTACAATGAAATAATTGCACGTATAAAGGGACTTTCTGGCCATCCTATATATATATAATTGAATGTTAGTATGTGTGCGTGAGCACTACGCCAAAACAGCCTCACCGATTGCAATGATTTTTCGACAATGATTAGACAATGGACCGAACTAGGATGGTATATTTTTTTTTTGTTCTAAAATTATTATCTTCAGACATAAGCGACCATCTATTTTTCCATTGAATTACAATGGCTATGGTAACAACAATGGAATCACAAATAAATCGTTTATAATTTTAAAATTTAAATTTGGATTGTTGTAAATAAAAATATTTATATTGAATGTTTTAAAGCATTGTAGTGTTATTGGACAGTAGTATTAGTAGAAGTATTTATATTATTATTATTAGTAGTAGTAGTAGCAGTAGTAGTAGTAGTAGTAGTAGTAGAGGTAGTAGTAATCTGGGTCTTAGATGCCGAAAGGCCATAAATAAAAGTCAATTCAATTCAATACTAGTAGTAGTAATAGTAAGAGCTGTAGCAGATCTGCACCATGGAGGCGCAGTCTCCGGTAAGTCTGGTTACGGTAAAGGATGCGCAGCCCCCCAAACTCCCAAAGTTAGGGGCGTAGTCCGCCACAGGGAAGTGAGTATTGCTGACTGTTGCGAACATATTTTATTCACCCCCCACCAACGGGCTAGTACTGATAAAGTATAATTTGGTATTTTAATGAAATCTCATGTGCACAAAATTCATTTATGCCTGGTAATTTACTAAATTAAGGAAACATAAAACGAAAAATACACGTAAAAGTATAAAGCAAGCTCTTTCAAAACTAAAACATACGAACAAAAAAAATCAATTTAACAAATAAAAAGTTTAAATGCCTTTACAGTGGTTCGTACCTAATCGTAATATCAATCTAGATACAGGAATTGAATGTTGAAGGGTCTAGCAGCTTTGAACCTTTCGTGTGGGCGTCAACGCGAAACATTACGTCACGGATTATCAGCTTGTGTTGTTAGCGAGACAGCGACTCAATCAACTGTGGCAAATGCTTTCTTACACAAATCCAGCCAAGTCTTATCGTTTGAGAATTTTTGTGTGCTTCAAGACGGTATGAGTCATGTTGCCAATTTTAAATACGGTACTCCACAAGCTACTAAAGATATGTATAATTTGCCGAGAATGAAGAGAAATTATGAATGAAAGTCATTTGTAAAATTTTGTCATGTTCGTTTGTGAATGGTTTGCTTAAAACCAACAAAATGATATTAAATATCCATCAACACAAAAGTATTTTACACAGTTGTGAAGAAAAAATATAATGTGTGACGTCTTTATCGAGGATTTGAGTATGATATTGAACCAAATATTAATTAGTATTTCAAGAAAATCAAAAGTTGAAGTTTAATTAAAGGTTTTTGATTCAAAATTTATTTTCTTTATCTTTTTTCTGAAAAAAGAAATCCATCCTTTAAAATACACTTGAAGTGAAACAAAAGGATTATTTAAAGCAAGTTAGGAGTATTAATGTGGTAATAGCGGGGATCCGCTTTAGGCTTAAACACCAAGTGCTGTGAATCCTTACTCAACCACTCTGCCCGTCTCTCGACAACTTTTAACTCAGAAACTACTCAGACAACATAAAGGATGATGCCATACTGCCTCCTGCCAAGCAACTGTTGGGAGTTATTTGAGAAAAAATTAAATGAACAGATTGACAACTTCTTTGTAGCAATAAAGGGACATCTGCTGTCTTGTTAACAATTTGCCGGGACAACGGGACACATGACAAAAAAGGATAGTCCCGTTAAAAACAGGATGTCCAGTCATCCTACTATAAAGGCCCGAAGCGCCATGAATAAAATCTAATTCAATAAATTCATGGAGAGAATACATTTAACCGCATATTTTTCTTGCTTCATTGAAATTAGCAGGCAACAGGTTAGCTTTTCTGACGGTTTTTTCCTCACTCGTAACTTAATAAAAATCGTCCTATCAACAGTTAGTTAATAGTAAGGATAATATGATTTAAGTAAATTAATCACGCCGTTTTGCATTCCAGAAAAAAAATTACAGGGTGGAGAGGCGACTCGAACTAATAACCCTTTGCTTCGCGGTCGGCAAGCTTAACCACTACGCCATAGAAGGCGCTGCTCTGTCTTACTTTCATTAGCGTTTATTAGCACAGCACTGAATGACAGTCTTCATTTCGAAATTTCAAACCAATATTGTGTCTTTCTTCTCGCCTTCTCGTGGATATAATAACTTATGCTACATGATTATGCAATGCATATGTTATATCTGTAACTTTTGTTTATGTAATGTTTTATTTGAAAGAACATTGTCTGTAATGTCAGTTGCTCGTAATACTAAAGATATATACACTGTTTTATAGAGCCAAGAGAAATATCCCTTCTTTCCTCTGAATTTCCCCGTCAATTTCCCTATGTTGCAAAATCTCTCACTTTTGTACTTAAAATTTTTCGATCATTTCTTCATGTTTCTGTTTTTTCGTTATAATTTCGTTATTTATTAATATTTTAGTGACAAAATTTCAGGAAATATTTGTCTTTACATACTTCACGTATTTAACAATTAATCGAGCGCCAGAATTCAAGGAGAAAAATATTATTTGTCAAAAACTGTCAAATAAAGACATGCGAAAAAATCTTTGAGTATGAGTGTACATAGATGTATGTTTGTTTAATATTACACTCTAAATATTCTGAAATAATGCTATCGCGCTTGAATTAAGTGTCAGTTCTTTGTGTTGCTACATAGTGAATGTATAAATGTGTAAAACTAGTTTAATAGAAGGATTCTAATATCAAGAACGCTGGCATTTTCCTTAATCTTAAACACACATGCATATTAGTCGTATACTCGTTAACTCTGTAAAACTCGACTGAAGGAATATTTAGCAATTCTATCGTCACGTTTTGTTTTTATATATGTAACATATAGAAGTGGCAACCGAAATTCACTTTAACGAATGGAAAGTAGTGAGCAATAGAAGTAAGTCAGAGCCTCTTCATGTAGTACTGAAATTGAGTTTCCGTGGATCCGTTTTATTACGTCCTTTTATGAAAACTCAACCTAATTGCTCTGGCGTCTGAAAATATTTGGCACCGTATGCAAGAAACATTTCGAAACCTTTATTTAATATACACTTCTAATGAATAGATGATCTCATTAATTTTGTGAAAGTACTCATTGATCAAGTTTACCCCAATAAATTATTATTGTACATGAATTAAAGAACCATTCAGCTAAATTAACCCATTTCAATGAGTTTACAATTGGTTATTTATTGAATATTCAACAACTGGTTCAATTTAACATCGTGTGACAAATTTTCGCGCTTCGCTAGATACGCTACAACTCACTCATCATGCATAGTGATATAAATGTATTCATGGAAGCAATTACAAATGTTCCGTTTCCCTTACATTATTAAAGAGTTGGAAAGGAAAATAATGACATAGTAAATTTATTTGAATGTGTTAGCGAGTCCATCAGACTTCACATTATGAACTGGTGGAGATTGCACGGGAGCTTAGGACTGCAAACTCACTCACTCTCATGATGCATTCTGATTTTAAATTACAAAACCACGAAAGAAAAAGATTTTCCTATCAAGAATTCTTAACTAATAACCAAATTATTAATAATAGTAACACCATAGATCAGAAATAAGTATCTTTAGATTGCTATCTTAAAAATCAAATTCTGTCCTAATCAAGAGGGTAAGTGCAGACCCAAAAAGCAAGTTAGAGTGGAAGTCTTAATGTATATGTTTGATTATGCTTCACGACCCTTCACTATGCTCAGTTGGAGTGCGTGTCACCATTTAAATATATTAATTCAGTGCGGTACTCTTCTGCTTCGGGTTGCTTCGTACCAACTTCTTTTCTTTATCTTTGTTTATTTGTGTTTTTTTGTTTGTTTGTGCAGTTACCCTTATGCGCATTATTATGCTTTCTCCAATGACTAACGTGTAAACTCTTGAAATGCATAAAATGGCTACTTTAGACGATTGGGGTTTATGTTTGAAAGTTTGCAAAGGGACTGAACCACATATAGTAATGTATGTTTTCTTTATCCATGTTCAATATGAAATACTGATGTAAGTTCCTATGAAACCACTCTTATAGGGTAAGAACCCCGAATATGAGGTTAGGCACCTAAATTGAGACCCCTATCTATCTTCTGAAGCAAGAGCTGCAACCTAGCGGAAACAAACTAGAACAGAAGGGAAAAGCCCGCCACAGCACTGGACGTCACGTGAACTCTTTGTGTGGAGAGTTGGTGCAACGTGTATGGAAAAGAAAAGCGTGATCCAAAAACTTTTTCCCCCGTGCACGAATTAGGTGCTAAAAATGGAGAAAGGTAAATTAATATTCATTCTATCTTATCTTTATTTCGTAGCAGTGAGTATGTGTATTGTAACATGCAATGAGTTACCAGTTTTCTTCCACTTATAACTGAGATATTGTTAGTCATTTGTTTATCCTTCGACGATCTTATTATGAGACCTTTAAGGGGTTCAGTACGGTCTCATAATGGAAGCCGTATAATAATATTGGGTCTCATATTAGGAGCTTTCGCAATTTCTTTATTCACAAAGTAGTCTCTGTTTAATGTTTGACGTTGATTCTCATTGTTGTTTTCCCTATTGTAACAGTTACGTTGAACATTAAAACGTTAATTATCTTTACTTTCTGTTGTATGTAACATAATACGAACAATGTCGGGCGATATTTGTGGGAAGGTCACTTGAAGGCAAAATATAAAATTAAAGAAAATAAGGTTAATTGAAAATTTGGCGTTTTATATTTTTGTGCCATAATAGGATTTGGTTTAAAGAGACTGTTGAATGGTAAATTTCTAAAACAACTGTTTCAATATTCCACAAAAAGTCGGGGTCTCTTGTTAGGCAACCCTCCTGAAAAGAGCACAGTAGCAGTTTTGTTCAATATATTTTTTTATTATTAATATATTTTCATATCATCCAATAGTTTGTATCATAAAGTAGACACTACACAGAATATATTAAAATAAAACGATAATTTGTTGATCCTTTAATTAACTAGTAAATAGCATTCTTACCAAAGGGATCTCATATTCGAGGTTCTAACCCTACCAAGTCCCCATGGGCTAGTGGTTACGATCCCAGGATTCGGATACAGACTTGGAAGGCGGTGGTATTACGAGTCCCGCTCATGCCCGTCATTCTGACTAAAAGTTTACAGGAGTTTCCTTAGCATAACCAGGCGGATGCCTGGATATGTTCACGCTACTCTTCTTACAGACATACCTAGTAAACATTTAAGACGTGATTCTTTGTAGTTTTAAGGCACTGTAAAGACCAGAAATATGGTTTTAAATTATACTTTAGGAAAATATATATATACACGTCGTATGAATATTATGGAATAAATTATGATAATACGACTTTAGATAATGAGTTATTTGGCGGAAGTAAATAAAAATTCAAAGTAAACTAGCTGTATCAGCTTCGAGTAAATTACTTGGCGTATGCATCTGCTGGCACTATGTCTATTGTAAAAGTCCCTAGAAGGGATTTTGTAGACTGGCAAACACTGAAACGTGATGGGTGGATCATTTATAAGAGGAGGGAAAAAATCATTCCCATTTTAACCTTTCATTCTTTCGCCCTCATTTGCGTAATAGTTGATGCCCTGATGGTGAAAGGGAGTGTGGCAACTCGATCATCTAAAAGGTGCGTCTCATTGTGAAACAAGTGGAGGTCATGACTGCTTGCTCTGCTCCCAACTTCTTTCAACTCCCTCTCATTTTCTAACCCATCAATCAATCGATACTCTCTTCACGAAAGTAAATTCGTTCGAACGAAGAGGATTATAAAGCTTTTTTTCTCTTTTTTTTTTGCAATTCATCCGATTGTGCTGAGATTTCCTTGCCATATTGATTAGCCTCAATATTTACTCCTGTTTACACAATATATAGAATACACTCTGTAGCAGGTAACTGTACAGTATGGTTAATGAACTGTCGTTGTCATATTAACGAAAATGTGAGTAATGAAGACATAATTGCGTTATAATGTTATGCATACCGACTGGTTATCTCTACTGTTAGTCTTCCTATTCATTTTGCCGTAATTATCTCCAGCTGGTGCATTACCAGTCATTCGTGGTAAATTTGTTTTATTTCTTATGAACGTAATTGCATCGGTAGCGCTGAAGTAAACACTAGTTTCTTTAGCCGTAATTCTTTAGTTAAATTGACTGTGAAATTTTTCATAAGAATTATTACTTTCGACTTTTCATGCATGTATATATGTCGTAACTGGAACATAAGTGTATACATATATGTCACGCGAGTAGACAATGCATATTCCAAAGAATGTTGTGAGATAAGCTAACATTAAAAAGAAAGTAATTTGTTACAAAGCTGATTATTTCTGGAATAAAGGGTGAACATCAAGGTTTCAAGAACAATAAAAATGAGTTCTTGTGTAAAATGATTAAATACCTTATTCACCTGTATTAGATTGCAGAGATCACAAGAACATTGCCAATAGTGATGAGCAAAAGCAAGACCAAGACCACGACCGTAGCGGTCTTGCTTTTTAAAAAAATATACGTTTCATACGTAAATTTTACAGCAGTTATAGGAAATAGTTAAAGCTATACGTATCATTGCCTGCCTTAATGCGTCAATAGTAACGGAAATATGTTTTATTGTATTGTTTATTTTCATGTAAGTGTACCTACAGAATAGAACTACCGAAGTTCAATTTCGCCTTAATTTGAACAACATCACTAACATTTTATTATTTTACTTTTAGTTTACTTGCTGTTTTAGGCACACAACTATGACAGAAGTCTATGACAGTTCGTAAGCTTTGACAGAATGCAGTCGATCAGTGGTTTAACGATTGCAAGCGCCCTAGGTCCCCAAAAGGTATTAGCAACCATTATTTTTTATGTATTTATAATCCCCTGCCCCTTCCCCACAGTTGTATTGTTGTTCCTTTACGGCATTACTTTCTATGGAATTTCGTTCATTTTCGATCATAAACAGGAGTTTGTTTAAAAAAAAAAATCAATTTGCGAACATTTTCACGTTGAAATTTGTGTTGTACACGTAAAAGTACCTACGGAAATGCATCTGATAACTCATTTAGTTAATATAAAGTTTCACGTTTAAAGTTGATTTTACTGCTTAAAAGTCGCTCAAATTAGACGACTCGACTTATTCGGGACACAAATATATGACAAAGTGCGAGTCTATGCGTGTTATTTTCGCTATCTATATACTTCAAATAAGGTCCAACTCCGAAAACATGTCCGAAGTCAAAACTCGCTGAACAGCAAAGAAGGTTCCCTTGTTATTGTTGTTGTTTTCGTCTAAGTAGCACTAATGTCTACAAACCCAGACAATTGACAATAATGAGACCAGTCATGGCTCAAGCGAGCTCTGGCAGAAGAGTGATAGAAAGTATAATTACTTACAAATTTGAATTTGGATTTATGTAAACCTAACAGGCATCTATGGTCTAAGGCCTGGGACAACAATGGGAAAGTTAGTGGTCAGGGCTTTGAGTTAAGGCACCATCCCAGCATTCGCCTGGTGGGACTGAGGAAAACTCTAAAAAATCTCAGCCAGCAACCAAACGTGCCCACTCATTGATGCGCGTGTGCTTGAAAAAATAAAGTCTAAAGATAAACATAAAAAAGAAAGATGGTGTTATATTTAAGCTTTTCAAAAAAAAAAAAATCCCAATTGATGTTTCGAATACTATTTATTATTTGAGAGAATATCTTTTTTTCTGTCCCTTGCAGATTGCCAGATGACTATCACCTCTTTCAAGGCAGCAAGCGGTCGGTGTTTTACAATCACACTGGGAAAAAAGAGTGGTTGAAGGAGTGAGAAAAGAGAAAATGCACATATAGTGCTCCAGCAGCAATAAGTTTTGCAAAGGTCTACTGAATTAAAAATCATAAAAGTGGGAGTGAGTTATCTGTACACTTAGCAATACTGGCCGTAGTGTTTTGCTTGTTTCTCCAAAGCTAATTTCCTGTACAGACATGGGCGGGCATGGTGGGTGGAAAAATGGAACCCCTCGAGAAATGTAGTTACTAGTTAGTATCAGTAGAACTAAATAGTAGCACTGTACAACTTTTTAAAAGAAACCGTGGGTAAGCACGAAGCTAGCTGACTTGACAATGCTTCTGAGAGCTTATGGACTAGGATGAACCACGTATTAAGAACTTTAACATTTGGCTGATACAGTATCTAAATTTTATTCCGACCGATTTTGTAAAGTATATTTTATTTAAATTAATTATCCGGAGAACAAAAATGGAAGTATAACGGACTACAGCAGGATTTAGCTTGGCCGGGTCAGGGCCAAAATCCACCCCTGTCTGTTTTTATTGCTTTATGGTTTTACTTGAACCTAAGTCTTATTTGAAATCAGAAAGTCACATAGGCCTCCTTATTTATTGAGCTGGCGCTAGAGGTTGTAAAAAAAGTATTTCAGAAGTAGGGAAGATTTGGCTTTAGATTGTACCGACCGTATTGACAAATATTCATCTCTTGGTAATTCACTATTGGACCATTACTTTTGTTTGTGGTTTCTAAAACTTTTGCATTACAATTCATTTCCTTGATTTCTGTATTGATTTTTCTTTGTGGTTTCTAAACCTTTTGCATGACAATTCATTTCCTTGATTTCTATATTAATTTTTGTTAAATTTTTGAAACCATGTGTTGTTGTTACTGTTTTGTACTTGTAATATGTTCATTACATAAACATTTAATGAATGCTACGTAGAATGTGATCACTTATGAATATTTTCTGAGGTTTATATACGTAGTATATAGCACAGGTGATGGCATTAGTTACAATAGTGCAAAATTAAATTAAATAAGGTAATTCAAACTTAACAATTAATTTTGTTTGTGGTTTCTAAAACTTTTTCATAATTCATTTCCTTGATTTCTGTTTTGATTTTATTACTATTGATTTTAGTTAATTTTTTAAAATCATGTGTTAGTTGTTACTGTTTTGTACTTGTAAGTAATATGTTCACTACATAAATATTTAGTGAATGCCATGTAGAATGTGATCACTTATGAACACTTAACAGAGAATTATATAGCATTAGTTACAATAGTGCAAAATAAAATAAAATAAAATAAAATAATTCAAATTTAACCATTAATTTTGTTTGTGGTTTCTAAAACTTTTGCACAACAATTTATTTCTTTGATTTCTTTAATGAATGCCATGTAGAATGTGATCAGTTATGAATATTTTCTGAGATTTATATAGTATAACACAGGTATAGCGTTATATTTATATAGTATAGCATTAGTTACAATAGTGCAAAATAAAATAAAATAAGGTAACCCAAACCGAACTCTTCATTTATTTTATTTTTTCTAAAAGTTCAGAAGGCTTATTTGAGCAGTACACCTATAAAATTTCAATCAAATACTTCCTATTCTTCGATAGCATTATTTTGTTCTATGCCATTGTTTTATATATATATATATATATATATATATATAATTGCAACCAATATGAATATGATAAAATGGAAAGTAGTTTTTGGATTGGTCTGGCTTAGCACTGTAAAATCTATATAAATGGAATCAAAGTGTGTGTGTATATGGAGCAAGTGTGTTGATGTCGAGGATGGTGACACCTAGCTACGGCACTGTGGCCAATGTAGTCACATCGAAATATGCTTGTACCTGACATTAATGTCTTTGACATACTAATGTGTAATTTATGGTCGTGTATTCAAACAGGTAAAACTAATTTCGAGTTTTCAGAATGAAAAGAAAAATGCAGTTCAGGGTCGAAGAACCTTAGGCTCTTAACAGTAGATAAATATTATTTGTAAACAATTTGTCCTTGTCTTGTGAATGTATTCCAATTTATTTTTAAGGCCCTTAGGCAACTTTGGCATAGGTTGAATGGATGATGATGGGAGAATTAGTGGAATGAAAAAAGTGGGAGGATACAAAAGAACCGTAAGAAAACACACACACACTCTCGATGTTTGTCCACCACAAAGCTCACATTGCACTAACCGAGATTGAACCGACGACCACACGCACCAGAGGTGAATGCCTTACGGCGAAGCCACCACGGCAATTCTTGACTCGTGTAGTCTGAGTTATAATTTTGTTGTATCTTGATCAGCATGGCCCAGTTTGCTACATTTTACTTTTGTTGGCATTATGTGCTGCAATATTTTACGAGATAAGACGAGACAAGCACATATTTTCGAGACCTGACACGCTTTGCACGAGACGAGACAACCTTTTTTTCTCGTCTCGTGGCAATTTGTCTGAATCAGTTCCACGAAAAGCTAATCCTTGTCTGGCAAGAGTGCGGGAAATATCTATCAAAATTTTGGCACTATTTTACCGGTATTATACATCTTTTCTTTCTTCTATGCGCGGTCTTTCTTCTACACAATCACAGCTGCGCATCGAATGGAGAATCCAATGTTCTGTTTAGTTTTGAACAGGTAATTAATTATTCATATTCTAGCTTAAACAGTGCTGGATAATTCAATGCAAGAAATCACAGACTTTCAAAATAAAACCAACTGAACCAATTCTTCAAGGTCACTGTTGCCAGTATTCAAGGCAGACACCATGGGCGATAGCTAATAAAGATGGCGCTGAACTTAGAACGGGCTAAACTTGCATTTGTCAAATAATGAAGAAAGTTCGCAAAAACGTAAGGTGGCAAGTTGGCAACTTGCATAATATTGAAAAGTGTTTTGCCAACTCTTTAGATACATTGGTAAATCGCACTTATGTTCCTGTCTTCTTAAATTTCATAATGTAACTGTAGGTTATTTATAAGAATTTTGTAAATATTATATGAATAGTTTGGAAAAACACAATCATGTTACGTAAATTTTTAGCATAAATTGAATTTGCCAACTCAACTAGCATTGGGGGTGAGCCTCCCTTCTATCCCCCCATGCCTACGCCTCTGTGTATATGCCCACAATATTGGGATCTTTTGGATTATCCTAATTTTTTTCTTTCCTTTATTCAATCTAGTTAAGTACAAAGTAATTCGAATGGAATAATGCTGAGATAAAATGCTTAACTCTCCCCTCAAAGCTAAAACGCACCTTTCATTCCCGGCTTTCTTGCGATCAAACAAACTTGCTTTAAAGGTTGAATATTTAGTGGCATGGATTTAATTATTAAAAATTGATTTTCCGTTGCATGGATTAAGTAATGAAAATCGATTTCCATGGTAGACAGTTCCTTTGTGAACCAAGCATGGATTTATAAATGGGCCCATTAGATCCGGGCCCAGAGCACCAAATTTTGGGAGCGCAATTATTACTAAGATACTAACTACTATCAGGCATAATGAGAAATTAACACTAGTTAGGATGATAGTCATCGTAATAGTGGTACTATAAACTTGTTCAGAACACTGGAGTTGATGATAGTCATGGAATATGAGGTGATTTTTTGAAGGGGGAGGGGATAGATGGAAATATATTTTTAATTAAGATTAGTATGTAATGGGAGCGCCAGGCCAAGGGTACCTTGAACCCTAAATCCGGTCCTGTTGTTAACTATTTTATTCTGTTTTCAGATTATTCGAAGACTTTTTTTTTCTTAGAAATTACAATATTAATATTACAATTAAAGATGGCTTTATTTTGTACACAGGTTCTTTTTCATATTTTTGTAACTAGTAGTGTGAAAAGTTTTAAGTAATCGGAGCAATATTCTACACAAATTGCGATGCTAGCTTATCATTTTTCATTTATTGGAATTATTTTACATATAGCTTCCCTGATACTTTTTGTTCGACTGTGATTAATGAACAACTACGAAGGATAGTTGTTTTGTGAGTGCACTGGCAATGAGAGTCTGAGAGGATCGTTCAACCATACAATACAAGCGTATCACGTCAGTTCTTTTGGCCGCAAATCGACGCAGGTGGCGGCTGTGACGAAAATTGACGTAACATTCTATGCATGCAAACATCTGCTTTTTGCATATCAAACTGGTAACATTGGCTTTAAAAAAACACGTACACAAACACATCACTGAGGCATCTATCTCATGCTACAGTGAGCACTGACATATGAACAAGCTGCTTCCTTTCAACATATTTTTTCATACTTTCATTTAACCACACAATTTGTATAATCGAAGCAAATTTAATTTTCTGTATGAACTACCTTCAACAATAAAAAAACTATATAATTAGTTTAATTTTGCATAGTGTTCCATCGAGTTCTGAGATTTGTTCTGCAAAATTTTTAGGGCTATTTCACTAGGGATCAACACGTGCCCGAATTATAAAGAAAAATTTAAAACTACTAAAAAATGATAAACACCTCAAAATAATTCATGTGTTTAAGCTGTGGAGATAGGACGGAAGTATCGGAAATGTTCAGTTATGCTTTATCGAGCAATCTTCAGATGTACAGCCCTGATGCACACAATATATATCGTAAACGATTTGACGAAGGGTCGTATCTCAAAAAACTTATTTTTTCAGAAATGAAGAAAGAAAAATAATTCCGTAGAGCGAAAACAGTTAAATACGAATAACTCGCTACTTATTGCAGATAATGCAATAAAAATTTCAAGACAGTATGCTTATATAACGTTTTACAAAATAACCTTATTATTTTGCAGGTACGTTTTGTTCTTTCCAGAATTTTTCAACAATTATGCACATACGCTCTTTCGTGAAAAAATAAATTGTGCAATGCTCAAGTTACTTAAATTGCGCTGTATATGAGAATAGGTAAGGCACAGATATATGACCTTACGTGGAATAAAAGTATATGTACCTATGCATATATTGATGGTCTTATCTCAATTTCGAAAAAAAGTGACTTACGACCCTTCGTCAAATCGTTGACGATATGTATAAGATATCGGTCATCGGTGTATCACTCACTGTGAGATACCAATTTCAAATCAAATTACAATTCTGTTCTTGGCAGGTGTTAGTGTTATTAAAGTATCGGTTTTTTTTCCTTGCCTTCCTCCTTAGTTGGTTTTAGTAAGGGAGAAATAAGAATATCTGCCAGCTCAATCGTTACCAAATAATTTCTTCACCAATACCTTTGTATGTTTAATCACATGTATTAAAAAGTTGAAGTTCAACTCTCGTGGGAAACCCTGAAAAAATCCTGCGTAAGTTAGGGTACTAGTCATTCCAGGATATTTTAGGCAGGTTATGTCACCCATAGATTTCGATTTCAATGAAATTTGGCACATTGATTCTTGGTAGCATTCTCAGTGCAAATGCTAAATTATAAGTTTCTAGGCCACCTGGACAATGAGTTACAGCGCTTCAAATTTGGCATGTTTTATCCTCAAATGTTGTCGCGTCCGATAATTTACGGAGACACTCGCATTTGAATTTTATATTTTTAAGTCATGCTTTATGAATTGTCAAAGACAAGATTAAGTGTTTTTCATGTAAAATTAATCAAAGAATCCAAATTTGATAACAACATTGTGGTAGAGGTAATAGTTTTTGAGATATGGGTTTATGATTGCGAAAAAAAAGTTTCTGAAATGGTGTTCAACTTGCAACATAATACCGTGAATGTCTCAAAAGCAACACCAGATATAGATATGAGACTTACACCACTCAAAAGGGAAGAAAATTTTCTATAGAATGATGTAATAAAAGCAGTGGGCTCTCGGTGGGAACTTTGTCTCCAAAGCACTTTTCTATTTTTACCTCATTATATACAATGGTGTGGACATCGCAACATAATAACATAACAATCTCAGGAAGAACACCAGATACGGATAGGAAACTTACAGCATTAAAAAGACCAGAGCATAGAGTGGTGCAATAAAAATAGTGGGTTCTTGGTGGGAAGTGCATCTGCAAAGTACTTCTTTGTTTTTATGTCATTATTTTTATATAATTACGTTGACTTCGCAATATAACACCATGAATATCTCAGGAGGAACACCAGATACAGTTATAGGACCTGCATCATTGGAAAGAGCAGAAAATTTCCTATACAATGATATATAAAAGCAGTGGGTTCTTGGTGAGATGTCCATGTAGATAGCATTTTTTACATCACTGTATATATGATGTCCGGTGAGGTAGTGTAAATATTTTGGGAGGTGGTTGGGGATGCCATTCTAAGCAAAAAAGGTATATGTGAACATAGAACCATTCCCCCTGGTTTCCGAGATAGGGGTGTACGTTTTCTGTCCATGAAACCTGCTGCGTTCGGTTAAGTGCGTATACCACATCCTATAGGTGGTGTAAAGACGCAAATCGTAACCTATTCGAAAGGGAATCAAGTAAGCTTTACGACGCTGCACAGATTATTGCAAGTAAGACCAAAGGAGGGAAGTAACAAAGGAAAAAATATAAATATTCCTTTTTTGAACAATTATCGCCTGCTATGGGGTGGGCAAGATGCAGATGTGAGACTTGCACCATTGGAAAGAGCATAGAATTTACTATCGAATGACTTAATAAAAACAGTGTGTTCTTTGGACGTAGGTACATCTACAATGCGCTTTTTTAGTTTTTACATCATTATAAATAATGGTGCTGATCTTGCTACATAACACCATGGATATCTCAGGAACAACAGCAGTTGCAGATGTAGGACTTGCAGCATTAAAAAGAGCATATAATTTCCTATAGAGTGACATACTAAGAACAGTGGGATCTCAGTGGGAACTCTATCTGCAAAGCATTTTCTGTTTGTTTTAACATACAGTATTTAGATTTAAAATTTCGCTGTTTGGCCGGATCTAGATGGTAAACGGTAAATCGGACAAACATTAAACTTTATGTGAACTTGGTTAACGACATGGGAAAGATAAATTTTTAATAAAACCTGTAATTGTTTGTTTACACTTTAAAGACAATTTACAAGCACTTTATGAAAGTATCATAAATTTTACAAATTATGTACAGTGTGCCTGGTCTCTAACACATTGGAGTTACTTGTCTCCCACCAGGCGCCTCACCAGGTGGCGGATATTGGAATGCCGACCAGATATGGTTGGTACCGGAAATATTCCGGGGCGGACCAAAACCTTTAGTGCTGCCTCTAGGGGAAGATAAAACCGAACACAAATATTATGGTGAGGGGAAGCAGCATCACCATTACCACTCTGAGACTGAAGATGAATGAGATAGGCAAGGCTCAGTGATGGACAGGGGACGACATCTTGAATGTCTACCTTTACTGCGAGGTCGTAGAGCTGACAACTCTACACCGCTAGAACATGTCAAGAAATAGTAACAGATGGTTCTTGGAATTTCCTCGGGTAAAATGTTCCGGAGGAAAACTAGTCCCTCATTCGGATCTCCAGGTTGGGACTGCTTCAGGGGGCTCCATGAACAATATTAAGAAAGACCTTAGAATAGGAACGTGTAAAGTACGAACATTATACCAAACGGGCGCTTTTCAAGTGGCGGTACGCGAGACCGAGAAGTACGAGCTAGACATATTAGCGATAGAATAAATTCGGTGGGAGGGTCAAGATAGCATCCCACAGGGCAATTACACTTTCTACTACGGGGGAACACATTCTCACGAGGATTCCTCATTAAGAACGGTATCCTTCAGGCGGTTCAGAATACGAGTTCGTAGACGAAAGACTATCGTACGTTACGATACGTATTCGATGGGGCAACACGGTTTTATTAAACGTCTGTGCTCCGACCGATGTGGCTACTGATAACGACAAAGATATATTCTACGATGAGCTAGAAAGGCTGTTTGACCGATTACCGAAGTATAATTCGAAAATTGTGTTGGGTGATTTCAGTGTAAAGGTAGGGAGGGAAAAAAATATAGACTTACTATAGGTAAATACAGCCTTTACGAAAAGACCAACAACAATGGAGAAAGACATAAATTTCGCGATCTCGAAAAACCTACTCGTAAAGAGCACGTACTTTGAACCCAAAGACATACACAAATACACATGAGTATCTCCGAACGGCAAGACGCTCAACCAGATCGATCACGTATTAGTAGAGAGACGAAGACACATCAACATAATGGATGTTAGATCGTACAGAGGAGCGGAAGGGGGTAACACCGACCATCAATTAGTGATCACAAAAGTGAGGGAAAAGTTATGCATCGCGAACGGAGAAAGGAATTGGTCAAAACAACTGAAATTCGAAGTCAAACCAATAAGTAATCCGAGCACTACAGCAGATTACCAACTCAAACTCTCAAATAGGTTCGAAATCCTAGCCGTCTCAAGTAATAATAATGATGATATTAATAATGAAATTGATGTAAGTAAGATGTGGGAGGTAATTCGTGAAACAATGAACGGCGTTGGAAGGAACGTGTAGGTGAGAAGAAACAACAGAAAAACAAACCTTGGTTTGATAAAGAATGCCTTAAACTTCATGAAATACGAAAACAAGCAAGGCAACGATGGCTAAGTAATAAAAGCGAAGCAAATACCAACAACAACACTAACGCGAAACGAAACACCACACTCGGGTTCAGAAACAAAAGCGAGAATATCTGACTCACAAGATTCAGGAGATAGAGGAAAACGTGAAGACAAATAACATATGAGATCTATACAAAGGGGCAAACTCGTTAAAAAAAAGATTACCAGCTGAGGTTAGGAATGATTAGAAATAAACGCGGAGATCTTCAGGCGGATCCGACTAAAATTTTCGATGTGTGGAAAAGTTATTTCGACAAACTTCTTAATGTTCACAACGAGGAAGAAACAGAAAAAAATTGAAATCCATACCGCAGAACCGTGGATTCCCGAACCTAGCGAGATCCAGATCGAAATGTCGGTAAAGAAATCGAAAAATTTCAAATCACCAAGAATAGACAATATTCCAGCCGAATTAATTAAAGCAGGAGGAGCGGCACTAATCAAGGAGCTACATAAATTGATAAGTGCTATATGGAGAAACGAGGAGCTCCCAAAGGAATGGAAAACCTCAATATTAGTTCCGATTTACAAAAAAGGCGATAAATCAGACTGTAATGTATACCGCGGAATCTCGTTACTTCCAACCTGTTACAAGGTATTAAGTAATATTCTGTTAACACGCCTAAGTGTATACGTAGATGAAATGATTGGAGATCACCAATGTGGATTTAGAAGCGATAGATCCACGTTGGTCCAGATTTTTGCCTTGAGACAAATTTTTTAGAAGAAATGGGAATACAGTGGGACGGTTCATCAGCTATTTATTGATTTTAAGAAAGCTTATGATCTTATCAAGAGGGAAAAGTTATACAGTATCCTGATACGATTTGGAATTCCGAAAAAAAATGGTTCAACTTGTCAAGATGTGTCTCAACGACCCCATGAGCAGAGTACGGATAGGTAATAATATGTCAGATAGTTTCAAGATTCGCAACGGATTGAAACAAGGCGATTCCTTGTCCCCACAAATGTTTAACTTTGCGTTAGAATATGCGATTTTAAAAATTAAAGAAGAAAAAAGTGACTATCATTGAATAGTTTGGTTCTGCTGTTTGTATACGCGGATGATGTAAATTTAATAGGGGTTGATATAGATGCACTACAAAGAAACAGCGATGCCTTAGTAGACGCGTGTGATAAGATAGGTCTACAGGTAAACAGAGATAAAACAAAATACAAGATAAGCCGAAACACAGGCAATGAAGAAAATAAAAACATAAGATTTCGGGATGAGGTCATAGAGAAAGTAAACACATTTTAAATACTTGGGATCATACGTAACAAGCAAAAATGAGGTCACGGAAGAAATAAAAAGTCGCTTAGTATCGGAGAACCCATGTTTCTATTCAGTCCAAAAGCTTCTAACATCGCGATTAATATCAAGGAAATTGAAATTAAAAATATACAGAACGGTTTCTACCGGTAATACTTTACAGTTGCAAAAGTTGGAGTTGGAGTTGGAGTAGCAGATTACGTGTATTTGAAAATATGGTTTTGAGAAAGATATACGGGTCGGAACGCGACGAGATGACTGGAGAATGGATGAGACTGCATAGTGAAGAACTCCACGGACTGTACGGTTCACCAGAAGTTTTAAAAGTAATGAAATCGCGACGTCTAAGGTGGGCAGACCATGTAGCTGAGATTTGGGGAAAACGAAGATTATATTCTATCCTGGTTGGAAGGCCGGATGGAAAGAGGCCGTTGTGAAGACCGAGGCGTCGTTTGGAAGACAATATTGGAATACATCTTCGAGAAATAGGTGTTTGTGATGAAAACTGGCTTGATATTGCCCAGGATAGAATCCAATGGCGAACGTTTGTTACTGAAGCGATGAACTTGCGAGTTCCATAAGGCATAGAGTTAGTTAATGTTTGTTTCTGTGCCGAACGTCACTCAGGCTACAAAATATATTCAAAATGTCGTCCATCTGTGTCCAGAACAGTTAGGACGAGTAGTGGGATTGCTGTGGTTCAGTGGTAGAGTGCTATCTTTGATTCGTGGCGTTCTCCTTTGAATCCGGCTTGCGCCACGTGGGAGTTTGTGGTAGACAAACTCCGTGTGCGTGTGCTTAATCGACCTCTTTCTCCCTCTTTCTTCATTCGAATAACTCTCCTATCATCACACATTTAGCCTGAGCCGAAGTTACTTAAGATCTTACATAAACTGAAGTTCAGATTCAAGCATAGAATAGTTCCCAACAGTGCACTAAGCATTTCCATTCGTGTTTTATATACCATTGTTGTTATGCTCATCATTCCATCGTCACTTGTTTTGGATTGTCATTTGATAAAACTTGTTCTTCATGTCTTCACATAACTAGAAATCGCTGCGGTTGATAAAAAAAGTGCCTCTCGCAGAAAACACGTGTTTCTGTTTTTGGCTTGAGTACCCTAACTTAAGCAGGATTTTTTCAGGGTTTCCCACGCGAGTTGAACTTAAACTTTCTAATATATGTTATTACACACCTTTACAAACGTATTGGTGAAGACATTTTTTGGTAACTATTTAGTTGGCAGATTTGTGAAATATCTTATAAAATGCCCTTACTAGTTCCTGAGTTTACATTATTTTACAGTTCATGCTGGGCTTAGTGGCGCGATTGTCTTTTTTCCCTTTAGTTTCTATTCTTCTTCATCTTCTTGAGTTGAATAAGATATTTTGGTCCATGTCTATTGCGGATAGTTTCTTAGGGCAGGAGTGTCATTTTGTGGTTGCGTCGTTGGGGTTGAGTAATTATATGGCCCTAATTTCTGAGTTGGGATGACTGTTCAGCTGGTTCCAGAATTACTGTTGGGAGCTCAGACATGTTCTTGAAGGTACTCGATCTCTCTCTCTCTCTCCATCCTCGCGTAGTAGAGCAGTGGTAGTCCACCGAATGTGTTCTGTGAGGAGTCTCAGGACAAGGTTTGGATCTCGCTGTAACTTGATTAAATTAGGTGGAGACATGTTGGCCTAATGTAGATCATAACAGCTCGAATCAAAGCTATGTAGATGGAGTGTTTTGTCTAGTATTAGAGGGCTGGGCTGCAAAAAATGGATCTGATGCTGTAGTTCTTTGTTTTGGTTTGATTCCAGTGTAAGTAGCGTAATAACCACACTAGCACATATACGTGTTTTCAACGTTAATTTTAAGTTCATTTCGTTGATTAACCGTGATCGGTTGAAAGAAAATACGTTTAGTTTTAAACCATATTTCAGCAGAGACGTAATTGCGTTGTAAAGGCGTTAATACAACGCTTATTCAGTATGCTACATTCAGTTATGGTATAAATTTTCTTTAATGTGTTTCTTACTAATGTTGTCAAAAAATAAATTTTATGTTCTCATGTGCACGTTGAAAACCGATCGAATTTTAAACCATATTTCAACGAAGATAGAATTTCGTCCGACGTACTTTCAACTATCATTCATAGTATGTCCTAGATTTCGTTTCACACTTTCGTTTCAGTCGTTTAGGCTGTATATTTTATACAACAATGGATTTGGTGGTCATTTTGGATCCAAGATGGCGACTTATTGAAAATGTCATATTGTCCTTTACCTACTCTTGATCATACACTTTGATACGAAATTTGGTGTTTCTGGCTTCAATAGTTTGGCCTTGGAATATTGATCAGTCAGTGAGTCATTGAGTGAGTGAGTCGGTGAGAGACCATGGGGCTATATAGTATATGGACTCGCTTTCGGAACCAGCCTCGCATCCAGCCTTCTTAATGCAATGCGTCTCCATCATGCTGATCTTCTCCGGGGGGTCTGCGCTTCCTCAGGGTAGGTTTGCCCCATTTATTGTAATCTGCTCGTCATGGTACACTTCATACCAACTTTCGTTTTTCTAGCCTGAGTGGTTTAGAAAATGTTTTTTTGCGGCCATTTCGCATTAAAGATGCCGACTTTTTTTAACGTTTTTTATATTGTCCTGACTTATTCGTGATGGTACACCTTCATATAAAATTTCATTTCTCTAGCTCGAATGGTGTTGAAAATGGTTTTTGGGCGGCCGTTTTGAATCCAAGATGGCGACTTTTTCAAAACGTTGTAATATTTTTCTAAACTACTTGTGATAATACACTTTTTTGCCAAATATCGTACCTCTAACTCAAACGGTGTAAGAACTGAATTTTTGTGTCCGCCATTTTGGATACAAAATGGCGTCTTTGGAGACATTTGGTAATATTTTCTTAACTTACTGAGGATGGTGTACCTTCGTACCAAATTTCATCTCGCGAGTCCCAACGGTGTAGACTGTATTCTATACAACAATGGGTTTGTCGGCCAGTTTGGATCTAAGATGGCGAATTTTTCCACATTTTGTTACATTTTTTAACCTACTAGTGATCATGTACGTTCATACAAAATTTTGTATCTCTATCTCAAATAACAGTGTGGAAAATGTAATTTTGGCGTACGCCATTTTGCATACAAGATGGAGTCTTTGAAGACATTTTGTCATATTTTCGGAACCTGCTAGTGATGTACCTTCATTTCAAATTTTGTTTCTATAACTGTAGCCGACTAGGCTGTGTATTGTATACAAGGACGGGTTTGGCGGCCATTTAGGATCCTAGAAGGCGACTTTTTCAAAATGTCGCATTTTTGGTTAACCTACTCTTTTTCCTACACCTTCATACAAAATTTGGTGTTCCTAGCTTCAGTAGTTTGACCTCGGAATGCTGATGATCAGTCAGTCATTGAGTCAGTGACCATGGGGCTTTATATTATATGGATTATATATTTGCTTCTCTGCGGGTGCTGCCCCTAGACCCGCGTGGGGACTTCGCCCCTAACTTCAGTAGTTTTGGGGCGCGGCGCCCTTTATCTTAACAAGAATGCGGGACTGCACCGCCATGTGTCGGTTATCACCTTCCCAGGGAAAGGCGTAGCTGCGCCTCCAAAGCGGAAGTTTACCCTATCTGTTGTAACCTACTCTTGGTCACATAACCTTCATACAAAATTTCATTTCTCTAGCTTCAATGATTTGGAAATTTGGTTTATTTTGGATCCAAGTTGTCGACTTTTTGAACGTTTTCTTATATTTTTGTTACCTACTTCTGATGGAACACCTTCATGTAAAATTTCATTTATCTGGCTCAAACGGTGTGGAAAATGAGTTTTTGGGCGGCAATCTTGAATTCAAGATGGCGACTTAATATACCTTTATGACAAATTTCGTTTCTCTAGCTCAAACGGTGTGGAAAATGGATTTTTTTGTCCGCCATTCTGGATCCAAGATGGCGTTTTTGTATACATTATCTAACATTTTCGTAGCCTAAAAGTGGTAGTGAATCTCCATACCAAATGCGATATTTCTAGCTGCAGCCGTTTAGGCTGCGTATTACAACAGTGGATTTGGCGGCCATTTTAGATCCAAGGTGGCGACTATTACAAAAGAGTAGACCGTGAACCTGACTTGGATCAGTCATGTCCGTTCCTTTATGGATGGTTACGGGTCCAACTGGAAGCGGTTTGGTAGCCATTACCCATGGGAAGAGGAAAGTGTAGTCCTAATAATCTGTTGTTTCCGATTCGGAGCATTCGTAAAGGGATTGGAAGCATTCAGTACGCCCGCCATTAAAGGTATCCTTAGGACGTAGTGGTTCTTCAATATCGGAACAATGATCGCGAATAAATGTGAATTTCCTGTGAAGTCCTCACTTGGTCGTGCCACTGATATTCCCATATGGATACAACATTAACGTGGCATGCATTACGCAGAAACTCCTCCCTTGCCATGAGTTCGGCATAACGACTATTTAAACTACGTCCTTGGCTATCTATAGGCTTGTCCCTGAGTTGTGTTAAAGAATGGTGTTGGTGATAGTAACAGCCATAATATTCATATGCTGTACGAGTATTTTCATCATAGCCATCCAATTTGAAATGTTTAAACTGAGCCTCACCACCGCGTTCATAGCTTTGCAGCTTAACATTATGTGCATATTCCATATAGAAAAGCCAGAGTTTAGCTTGCTTACTTTGGTTTGTACCGTGATGAAATTCCAACGGAGGGATAACGGATTGTATTGTCTATCAGATACTGTGAACGATCAGAATCAGATCAGATCAGAATTTCTTCTTACCTTCGACACATTCTTTGTGCCATATAGTAATGGTCCCTTCATCCGTTTCTGATTTGCTACCAATATCGTAATAGTCCAGTTCCGGATATAATCCTACATAATTTTGATTGCGTAGGGTATTAAAAAGATGTGGAAAATCCCCCTTCTTCAGTGATTCATCTAACCCTAACGTTTTTGGTAGGTCTGCTAATCGCACCCCCATAAACAGGAAGGTGTCTCTGAATATAATATTTTAACATTGGTTGCATAATCTTATGTCAACGCGTAATTAATTCCCTACTAATTGCTGCTGTTCTAATATTTCATGAACAAATAGATTGTCGAAGCCATGAGCATTGTGTTGTAGAGCTACCACTTGGGTAACCCTGGAGCCATGTTGCAACGCATGTGCGATAAACGGGTGCATCGTATAAAATACAAAGTCACGATTTCCATCACCATCTCCTCAGACATTGCATCTATAGCTGCCTTCATGGAAGTCTTTACATTGTTGACAATGATGCGTCACACAAATTAGATTAGGCACTAATTCATGTTCACTTCTGTCGTTGGCATTCAAACGCAATCTCAATATCGAAGACAATGTGTAAGCCTAGGAGTTCTAGGCTTAACGTAGCACACATGGGATTCTTCTACATAATCGCCACTTCTTTTACAGAAATGTTCACCACAAACATGTTTAGACTGTCTAATACGCCAATCAAGTCTAGTACCACACTGAACACATATCTGAACATGATTACGTATAGATTTTCGTTTGGCCTTTGCTGCATGCTTGTCAAAATATATTTGATTGCACACGTACGATTACACTTGTCACAATAGCCTTTCGTTTTATCATTACCTTCTGTATCAGTATGATACGCCTCGCATAGCTTACATATATACTCGCACTCATGAAATCGTAGTTCCGTATAGGGATTAAGACAATGGTCACAATACTCCCTACTACCTAAAAATGCGAATACCGTTTTAACAACATCATACTAATTACTTTCATATCGTAAAAAGATTTTCCTCGTAGCTGTTGGGCCAACAGACATTTTTCGTGGTGTGTTCTGGAGACACGAGCATAATCAATAATTTGATTCTTACCCATAAACGGCTTTAGAAATTTTTATGAATCGTCTAAACTACCCCCTATGGCACTACTTAATTCTGCCCCTGCATATTAACACAACTCGGCTGCTTTGGCGCCCAGTGTTTAATATGTTTCTTCATATACTTTGCCTTGGAAAATTCTTTATTCGCACGTAGTTTTCGTAAAAGACAGTCGAGAACAATTATATCCTTCTGTAGATAGTCTGCAAATGATAAATACCTATCATGACCTCTACAAGGATCCGTAATATCGACCCTAATGGTGATATCATCACTCAATAAGCATTCCTCGTTTGAGTTTAGAACATTTTCAGCTTTTCGTAACATACCTCCGTAATTGAAAAGGTATGTATATCGGCTTTCCTACAGTGCATTTGGAACTGTCAATACTAAACGACTTTGGTTGCTGGGTCGATATCCCTAAGTAAATTGTTCATGGCAAACTGAAATAAATTGGTTACAAACTCCTCGGGATCGCGAATGGTTGTTACAACAGGCCTAATTTTTATTTCACGCAGAGGAAAATTGGGTTATGTTTTCGGTTTCTCGGATATAATGTCGAATTGAGTTTCAGCACCTGCACCATACATCATACACATAGTATGGTCTTGCATCCATTGTTTCACATCAGTATCCATACCACTATCTAGAGCATACTCATACACATGATCTTCGATACTATCGATAACCATGCCACTATACAAATCAACACTATCCTGTTGCCGGCCAGCACCACTCGATCAAATTTCGAAGCCAAAGAATTCGATAGCTTCCTGTGCAATAAATCCGTCGTATTCCTGTAACAACTTACGATAATAACTTCATGCTAGTTCTTTACTTTCCACATTTCCGAATAATCTGAAATAACTCAGATCAAAAATGTTTTGGTCAGTTACACAACTTTGTAAAACAGCTTCGTCTTCCTTCCAAAAGTAGTATAGGGGATGATGTAGTAACATGCCGGGATCCGTTTCTTCAGGGTGAAATCCTACCATTTTGTAGTAACACAGAGACCCCAACACTCAAGAAAATTTGAGGATCGCCATAATCTTGAGTTTCTTGCGTAGTAGTAAGCATAATATCGATTGAGTTTTTCCATGACTTGTAATTTATTAAGGTCGTTAAAACTATACACATAGTGATGTGTAGTGTGGTGTTTTACACAATGGCGGAGCAGATTTTATTCGTTGGGACGTACGTACAGACCTCACGAAGCCGTGGCAGTCTGATATATCACAGGAGCGCGGACGCAAACGAAAGCTGTCATATAATACTTTTATGTGAAGGTAACCTGCACATTGATGTCATCTACCGGTGATTGCAAAAACAATTTTCTATGACTAACAGTATATTCACATAAACGCTTGATACAGTCCAGAGTTGCGGTGACATAATTGGAAAAGATGCGACACCTGACACTCCAAACTATACAAAAGAATTTTCTACCAGAACTAAAATAAACTTGTACCCCCAAAACAACAATTACTTGTCTACACAACAAACCCAGACACTAACGTAACTTTAAATACCTGCATACAGTGTGATAGCTCAAAACTTGTTTGTCAGCTTCAGGTAGGTTTTCCATCAAGTGACATCGACTCAATCATTATAAAACAATTGTTAACAACGAAAGAAACCCCAATTATTTTTAAGGGATACTAACACGATAGAAGCAAATGCTCTACGACACAACTGGGTGCATGCTTTATTACATTAAAATTTTATTCTCCCCAGAAAGACAGCAAAGAATAACAAGAAAGTATCTATGAACCAGTTTCAACAATGAAACCTTTCCCTAACAACGATCTGCATTCAAAGGAAACCACGTATTGCCTTGGTTTACGTTCTTTTACCATAGCCTTAAACAAAAAAGCAGGTGTCTGGCTAAGCTCTTTCCTCCGAAACACCTGTTCCCTCATCCCACTATTGCACGAGTAGATAAATAGCGAGAAAGGACCAGGAATACATGTGAAATTTAAATGTTGCTAACTTACAATGTTTTTAATTTATTAAATTTATCTTGAGTTCGCACTTCGTATTCCTTAATTAGTAGCAATTTTGTTATATGAAACACCAAGTTCTGTATCCTGGTGGGTAGACAACGTTCTTTTGTATCAGTTTATATGCAATAACGAAGAACTATGTCCCGCTGTTTCGGCACTTTACTTTGTAGCGTTTGATCTATATTAGACGACATACCCTGGATTCTGCTTCTTCGACACCTTCCTTTTGTAACAATATGTGTATATGCAACGGCACTCCTGTATCATTGGAAGGTTACTACATTTTATTGCACTTTGTTGTTTATATGGCATGCTGAACCGGGTATCCTGTGCGCTATACCACATTTTATTGCACTAATTTGTTTATATGAAATCACAAGCCTTGTATCATGGTGGATACACGCCCTTATTTTTGTAGTCGTGTGCAGTTTATCACTCGTATGTATAATTACACTAATTTGTACAATTGAACTGTGTTATACCGTATCTTGTAAATGATTATAATCCGCTGTAGAGCTCCATGTACTAATAAATCCAAGCATTATATTTGTTCGTTCCACAATAAACAACTTCCTTAAATACAATCCTTGCTTTTTATTTAAATCCTGCTCCAACGCCAAATGTTAATGTCCATGTACAAAGTCTTTTGTCCATAGCATGTCGTAGATTGCTTTTAGGTACTCATCATCTGTTCATATGTGGTTAAAAATCTTCCTATTGAGATATCTTGACCTGGATGCATTTCTACATTGTTGTTGTAGAGTTTATCATATGTGTCGAAAAACGCTAACGTCTCCAAAACTCCGTCTCTCAAGGCTTCCAACGAAAGGTTGGTACAGTCATGACTTTCGGATTCTAGGGGCATGCCGGCCTAGCAATGGATAAATGCCACAGAAATGATGCATGTCCATTGGTTTATAGCTTGCAAAATACAATTTTCACTTACTTCCATCCTTGAACATTCACAAACCGTCATCGTAGATGGTTATGGATTCCACCCTAGTCGATAAACCCTTTATATAGACATCGACGACCAATCACAGAGTTTCGTGTCATATCGGTTGTGTAATAATGCTATCCAATGGCATCACAGGATAGACAATTGGTTTAAACACGTTCGGCAAACTGAAAGACCAGAGGGATTGCGTAAATTAGCGTATTTATTTACTTTGTTCGTGGACTTTGCACTATACCTGCACAGATGGTTGCTTTGACTAATGTTGGTACTATATAGTAGGCGAAATACTTTGCTAGCCGTATCCAGGTGTTATAATTATTATCTAACTCCCGATTCACAGGCATTATGCTACTATGGTGGGTGGATTAGTTAGTATTGCCTTTTTTTTTCCTGGTCACGGGTTGGGTATGTCAGCTACGATTGCTAGTTCCGTTACCAATCTATACTCTACCTATGCAGTGTTGGTTCTGGAAAGCTAGGTT
This sequence comes from Lepisma saccharinum, assembly GCA_022664845.1. Lineage (NCBI taxonomy): Eukaryota > Metazoa > Arthropoda > Insecta > Zygentoma > Lepismatidae > Lepisma > Lepisma saccharinum. The sequence continues at coordinate 29,274 of JAGDQP010014002.1, forward strand.
AGCATCTGAGCTTGTTTGCACCTGCTAATAACAAACAATGCCCTACCATCCGCATAAACTATATCCATTTTCGGCTTGCTCCTCCCCGTGGTTATTGGCAAACAATATATCCGTTACATGTTACAGTCGTTCTACGGCGTGATGTTCTGTACAACCTGTTCCATTTGTGTGTTAATCAGTCTACAAAAAACCTAGGTATAGTTAGTTAACTAATGCCTCTGACATATGTTTCGTATATCCAACAGGTGTATAAATAGTGTACAATCGGTTGTCTGTATACGTGGTGGCCTACGGAGTTGCATATAAGTGTATTTAAGCCATTGGTATCTATTCTCTATGTGAATGACACGTCGTTTTCTCATTACCTTGTTCCATCGTTGGTCCTAACTCTATTTTCACATACGCATTTGCAGTACAATCTGAGAAGGACTGTTGTTCTGTATTACGTAACTGGTAGTATATTTAAAGAGACTTTTTATTCCCAACAATATTCTGTATGACTTCCTTAGGTGTGTCATATATTATGGCTGACCAGTAACTGTTGGTTAAGACAGTCCCTCCAAAGCTTTAATATTGGTATCGAGTAATGGCGTCTCTACTGTTGCATCATACTGTGAACCATGCTAGGTTTGATACGTCGGTGTTGGCCTCCTGTTATTCTTCATTTTCTTCGGCGTTCTATTATTACTATTATCCTTACTTTAATTATTATTATTATTTTAATTAATATTTGAAATTCCCAGAGCAGGGAGGCGAATGGAGTGATTTCATTATTAAACCGCACTTTCTATTCGACACTGGTTATTTCCCAGTTCTGTGATGTACGGTGATTGCAATTGTTCCTTTCGTTTGGTATTTAGTACAGATGAAGTGCAGCAATGACACAATAACGGTAAAATGTATGCAAACCTCGATATCAGTACTCTTCGCTCAATATTCCATATCTACAACGTTCAATCGCCATGTTGGAATTTTATCCTGGGAGTTAGACATCCCTCAATACGTTATAAAATTGTTATTTATATTTCTCTACATCTGCGTTAGAATTTTTGAAATCGGTTAATATATAACGAAGACACATCAAATTCAAAATTTCGGGCATGGTTCCCGGTTTACTTTTGAGTTTTGTAATTTTTGTATCTGGTCAAAAAGGTCTTGGAATGTTCTGTAGATTACGATAGCAATGTTTATTTTGTGATTCTCTGCCAAAAAACCGCTGATTTGTTGCCAACTCCGTCTACTTGAGCTCCAATTCGCCATATTCTTTATTTACAGAGCTAGCGCACAGAAACTTAGGAAAATGAAATTGAGCATTTTTTGTTAGAGTTTATATGACATTATATAGCAGATTGGTTGGCAACATTGCGTCCTTGGCGTGTACGTGCCTTTTCGGTGTTCTATACAGAGTTGAATATTTACTCTCAGATTGGTGTGTATGTTCTTACATGGACACATGCATTTCCTAAAAATCTTTAAAGCGATCGCCACGCTACTCTATCGGCGCGTATTCGAACTACCACATGTGCCAAGGTCACGGCAGCCGAGCAAGCCCCGAGAAAGAACGAACTGGTTCGTCCCGCGAAAAGCAAAGACTTTAAAGCGATCTCCACGCTACTCTGTCGGCGCGAATTCTAACTACCATATGTGCCAAGGTCGAAGCAGTCGAGAAAGCCCCGAGAAAGAATGAACTGCTTCGTCCCAGACCACAGGCTTCTGCCTCATCCACTGTTCTCAATCACGTTTTTTAAAACATTTATTTATTTCTTCCTTTCGATTTCGTTCTGTCGGCGGATTTGTGTCAGCTATTTCGATGATTGATTGTTGCTACTTCATATCTAATTTACCGTGCCATGTATATTTTTCCCTACTGCTCTTTGTTACAACCACAAATTCGTTGTCCTCAAATTCATGCTTCTTGTCGTCTCGGAACACATTTCACGCAACGCTAATCCTTTCACATTCCACTTGGCTGGAATTTTCATGTACATTTAAATGCGTTATTCAATTCGCTGAGCTTTGCTCTGAAGAATATTTCCTTCTAGTCCACCCCCTTCTCTTTCTTCATATCGTGGAATCCTTGATCTCCGCCTTACCCCCTTCCTCCCATCTTCAGTTCTACAGAACGATACATTGTGTTAAGACCATTTCCTCCTCATCATACCTGTCTTCTTCTGTTATCCTTCTAGCGACGTGACATCAGGTTAACTCCTTCACTCATTGAACGTCCCAAGTCTGTGTAGTCACGTCCTACGTTCTGATACTAGTAGATATAATAAACTCACGCATGGGTGCGTTTCTTTGTGTTACGTTTCCTGCATATGATAATTTGAGTACCTACACACACATTGTTACAAATGTGGGTGGATGTATTTGTCCCATATCAGCAAAGAACGCGCCGTTAGCTACTAGTATGAGTATTTTTATGCTTCCTGCATCATACAAAAGATAGCCAAATGAAAAATAAGGGGTTATGTATTATTCAATTGTTTTTCCACTTATCTACAATGATGCAGCAAGCAATTCAAATTAAAGCCAACATTTCATCGTCTTTCTTTCTTTTTTTAAACTCGTTTTGAATATAATGAAAAAAGAAAATTCAAAAATATAAAGTTGATTATTTTTTTATTTGGCCGTGCCATCTCCTGTCTTAGATAGATCCTGGCTTAGCGTATTAACATTCAAATGCATGAAACGAGAAACTTTTTTTCCTTGTCTGACAAGATGCTCCCTAAAGCGAGTTCTAATGAGAAAAAATCACCTATAAAATACACTGTAAGCTTTTCCTAATTGACGCAATAGATTGGATTCTGTCCATAACAGCAAATCAATGTAGGCGTGTACACCATTGAGAAAAACAGTTAAATAACGAACATGAGAATAGCAAAGCACTTCAGTATAATGTTTGTCTCCTACCATGACTATGTTGCCATAAGGTATACAGGGTGGACAACAAAAAGTGCAAATATAAAGAATTCACACGAAATCATGCTAAAGCACATAAGAAATAGAATTTAACGCCAAAAAATACCTAATGCCGTAGTGCACAATGAACATGCTTGGCAAGTGATCATTAATTGCGGAAATAAAATACCATACCACATATAGCATAAAATACCCATTCACAAGGCTAAAATATGTCAAATGTATGGACAACCTGTAGATTAATGCCAGTAGGATATATCATGGACCGACATTGTGAAGCACAAGGCGCGAAACATGCTGTAAAGTTAAGGTGAGAACCGCTACCGGTCTTTTCCTTTTGTGCCCCTTTCTCTCTAATTACCTACTGAACTGAAACTAAAGGACTGCTTCGGTAACGTTTCTTGGCTTTCGACAATTACTCATTTGTGAGATATGGTCTCATTTCTGAATACATTAAATTAATGTCTCCAATTTTCCAGTTTCACTGTATTTTCAGTTGCAAGACAAAATTGAGACCACAATTAAAGAAGTACAAATTTGGTCTCACCGAATCGACAACAAGGAATACAATTCCCTTCTCATGCTGAACGACTTTTTGTCGACAAGTGAAACAGAACTTGCAAATTAAGGTTATGAGAGTATGAAGAAGCATTTGTTTGTTTGGATTCCCAGTTGAGAGCTTACTTTCTGATTTTGAACTTTAGAAATTGTTGGATGAGTAACCCGTTTCTAAACAATGAAAATGAGCGATCATCAAATGAAGAAGACCAGATTATTGAGTTGTCCTACGAGCCCTCCTTGAAGTTGATGTTTCCGATTTTGTTTTTGCTGGATCTTTGGTTGCATGCGTGGTCTTTGTATCCTGATGTTTCGAGAAAGGCAATTTTACATGACTACTTGCTGTGCGTGTCAATATTTTCTGCACTTGTGTGCGTGAAAAATAAGTACAAAAACAGACTTGATATAGAACCAGAAATGTTCCTGAAAATCTACTTGAATATGAAAAAGTTGACGACGTCAAAACACCAGCCATCACATTGAAAATCTGTAAGCTCACAAAATCATTATATTTTATTATTATTATTATTATTATTATTATTATTATTATTATTATTATTATTATTATTATTATTATTATTATTATTATTATTATTATTAATATTAACTCGCGACATGCAATATTGATAGCAAAATTAATTCAATTATACTTCCATATATTGAAATTGTACGTCTTCCTTTAAGCTACAGATAACATAAAAAAGCTATTGATAATGTATGTAGAATCTTTCCTTGGCTGTAGGAGAAGGGGTACGCATAGAAACTAGTAAGAAATCAAGTTGTCCACAGCCTGCAAAAGGTTTGTTAAAACTGTTTTAATACGTTAAAAATAATTTGAACAAACAGATTATGTTTCATAAATTGCTCAAACAAACTTATAATAATATTTTCCATGTCAAAAGTTTGCTTTTATATATTTAAAACAAAATTATATAACTGCTAAGCAAAGTAATAAGTACTAATTAAAAACTAAAAGCATGTAACAGTTTCGCCTACTAACGAACTGCTTTGCTTCATCAGACACACTCTGCTGAAGCCAAGCAGTTAGTTAGTTGGCGAAACTGTTACTTGTTTTTAGTTTTTAATTGAGACATATTGCTTTGCTTAACAGTTATATTATTTTATTTTAATGTTTACAATATCTGTTGCATTCTTTTTGTGCAATATCTTAACTATTCTACACTGAAATAAAAGTACATCATGTACGCATTTTGTGTACATGAAAGTGTATAATATGTGTACAAGAGCCACCGGGAATCTATGCTTCCATACATCGGGTGAATTTTGTAAACATCATGTACACTACTTTTTTCATCATTCTCTATTTTTGCACATATTTTGCCGGCTGGGTGGTCGAACGGTCTGCGGCGGTAGGTCATCGGCTCGAAGCTCCCGGGTTCGAGAGTCCCGACAGGGGCATGGGTGTGGATTTTAACAACTAAAGGCGAATCGTGACGGGCCTAAGTCCAAAGTTACTAGACTAGCCCATATAAAAATGAAGTTTTTTTTGTACATATTTTATTCAATTTATTTTGAGCAAGGCTTACTCAATTCTGCATCGAAATTTATGATTTTATAGCGAAAAAAAGTGATGGCTGTACAGTTTCTTCACTACTCAGCCGGCTAAAACAAGAGGCTAGCACTAAGATAATCCGACCTTTATATTCCCTCCTGGCAACACTTTTATTCTGTTTCCTAGGAAACAAAACACTTATTAATGCAATCTAACTTATGAAAACTCGCATGTTTATATCTTTAAACATATAAAGTGTAGAAAAAAGTAAAAATGCACGTTTTATGTACGTAAAGGTGTACTATATTTCAAGAAACTAAATCCCACTTGTAGGAGGCGCTGGAATAGAATTTTCCAACTATGAAAAATTTTACAATGTACATGCAAACGTGTAGTGCACATGGACACTTTCAACTACTTGTACTCAGATTCTTTGATAGATGTGTTTTTTTTTTGTATATTCCAGAATACTTGTCATACATAGCAGACATAGTAATAAATGATAATATAGAGAAAAAACAATCTTATTCGATAGTAATGAAACAGAAACATACTCAGTACGTAAAAGGTAGATGAAATAAAAAAAAAATACTTTTACTAGATTTACCATGGTGTAATGGTTACGGAGTTACCGTTCTACGCAGAAGGTTATGAGTTCGATTCCCCCATTTCTCTTTACTTTCTTTTTTAAGTAAATAATACTAGAACATATTTAGAAAATTACCTTTGTTCTTCACCCATAACTAACAATTATATTTGTAATTGCAGTGAAATATATTTTTAGTTTGTAAATTAACAGCTTTAAACTCGATAATGTTATTCATAATATTTCGAAGTCTTTAGGAAAATTCAAATTGGTCTTAGTAACGTCTATATTACGGTAAATAATGTATTATTTTTTATTTACGAAACATCAATTTAAAGCAGCAGAGAAAAAACAACGATAATACACAGTAACCCAGTCTAACCCGTAAGTTGAATAAAATGCAAACGCATTTTAGAACGCGAAGCAGAAGCACACAACTCGTTCTTTCCCTCGCGTCTCCCAAATCAATTTTTACAATTTGTTACTAGATGGCTCTGTCTTTAGCATAGATTTGCACTCGTCAACTACAAAAGGAATCTAGAGTTCGAGTTTCTTGAATGGAGAGTAACTTCAAATTATCATTTTTGTATTTCGTTCCTGTGTCATTCCTTTTCACTTTATAATGCTGATTGGTTTTGTATTTTCATTTCATTTTGTGTATTTTATTTTCGTTTCCTGTTGCTACAGGTTAAAATCAGCATTTTGCTTGCCTGCGAATTGGAAATATATGAAACAGGAAGCTCTCACGTCCGTGTCCAACATATTTTTCAAGTTTTCAACAAATCTGGTGTATAAATCCCGTGAATCAGTTGCGGAACTACCTGTTAGGAGCAGCAGGCGGACATTTCAGGTGGGATTGGGCGTAAACTACGGAACTGCTTTAACTAAGATAGTCTTTAACACAACGTTCACATCATTTATAATAGATCATATTTTATTAGGGATGGACGACGCCAAAGCAAGACAGTAAGAAATATCTATTTCGGCAATGCGAACATGAAGGAAAGATATAATGCAACGAAAAATTAACAGCAAATATTTGTAGAATAATTTATTTCCGAAATGTTGAGATATTTATTCTTAATTTTGAAAGAAATTGTTTAAAAGGAATTGTCCCATAAACCGCTTTACTTAAAAACGTGGATTATAGAATTCATGTTTTATTTAAGACCTTCAGGCAACTTTGGCTCAAGCTATATGTAATATATAAGAAGAGCATTACAAATACAGCGCTTGCCTCAGAAATTTGACCAGAATTCTGACTAAGCCTCAACCGTACGTCTCGTCCTTGGAACGTCCTCTCCATCCGATTGAAGACAATGGCAACCGCCATCGGTTTACCCTGCCTACGGACTTTCGGGTCAGCACCTGACCTCGGGCAGAACACACACACAATTATCCTTATTGCAAATTCGCCGTTTCTACCTCTTGCTTTAGATCGCAGCTTATATATAGCTATAATTCACAGCCATATTCAATTCACTGCTGGATGAGGCCGTTTCCGTAGGAAAGAGTTTGTTTGCTGCTTTCACGCTTACCAGACGTGTTGGGAGAGAAGAACCGAAGCTCTCAACTGTGATCGCCACGGTATTTTATTTACAGCACTCCCCAATTCATCACGATGCTCGGTGGGGACTGTTCCAGGCCCTCTTGCTTTGGAAAACTCCCATGGCAGCGCCGGGAATCGAACCCGGAACCCCAAGATTAGCATCGGCGTGTGTGTATGAGTGTGGAAAAATAAGTGTGAGGAATAATTTTAAAGTATATACTTTCTTCCTAAAACTGCAATACTGTGATCGATTTATGAAATTTATAGAGAGGCGAAAGAATATTTCAAACACGTTAGAATGCCGTATTTGACACCTTTGACTAAAGGCAGATTTCGAAATGCAGAGCTAAGGATAATATTTCCAGAGAGGGGAGATCCCAACCATTCGCCCTACAAATCGAACACTAAACTGAACTATAACATAAAAACAGGATAATTTTATAACATCTAAGGTCTAGGTAGCTCTGATAAAATACTTTGGTAAATTTTCTTTTTATATGGGCCAGGGCTGTGGCCTGTGGACTGTGGCCCGCCACAATTCGCCTTTAGCTGTTAAAATCTACACCCATGCCGGGACTTCGAGCCGATGACCTACCTCCGCAGATCGCTTGGCCATCGGGCCGACTCTAGGTAGCTCTGAATTCCCCTAATAAAACACGTGACTCTAAAGAAACTTCGTATTCGCGTGTAACATGCTACTAACGATATTTATACAAAGTGAGTCATGAATTTGGGATTACGCCTGCAGAATTTTACACCATATCAGAGCCATTTTACATTTTATAAATCGACTTAAGATTGTCTACATCTTCGATAATTGAATAATTTTCTGGAAGTTTTGTATGGTTTTGAAAAGCAAGTTTACTTGATTCTTGAAATTTATTTTATTTTAAATCTTGAGCTACATCTAGCGCACATTGCTTTTTTTAAAATGAAAACGTTCCGGGTTATGGTCACCTTGGTTTTCAGAATTCACGTTTTTAAAATTCTTAACAAATCTAAGCGCTGTTGAGAGAATCTAGATAAAAATCCTAACGATTCTTCTTGTAAAGACGTTTTGGACAACAGCCATGTTGGATAATGTAATTCAAGATTTTTATTTCAGAGTCGAATTCAGCAACCTTTGAAATTTTAAAATATGAAATTTCATGAAATCAAATATTTTAAAATTTGTTTCCTCAAGTTTTCGCAGTGAGGGACTTCCGATACGTAATTTTTCAGTTCGGAATCATACTCAGCGACCATAGAAGACCTGAGGTGCGAAATTTAAAGAAAATTAAATGGGATTTTAAAATTAAAATGCATCGTGTTGCTTCCGTGTTAATTTCGGGAATTATTTCTTTTTACATAAATATCGATTGGAGTTCCTATACATTAAATTGCACTAAAATTGGGCAGGTTTCAAAATATGCACTGTTTCTTCCAGGCATATTTTCGGGGGAGCTTTTTACCCGGGTTTTTTCAACAATCCCACATGTGTATTACTCATGCGTATTCTGAGATACGAATATAGTAGCACTTTCTAGAAGTACTGTTCATGTTAGTTTGAGGTTAACTATAAAAATACGACACATTGTTAAGTAAAATTATTATTATTGTTGTTATTGTTATTTTATATTTTTAGCACATGGGACTTAATATGCATTATTTATAATTTTCGTAAGACTTGATTTAGCCCCCTTCCCCGAGCAAAATCTTCTGAAAGAAACACTGGCCACACCGTTTGTAATGTATTTGAAGGCAAAATATGATCTTCGTAATTCAATCATTTCAACTTCCGAAACGATTCTAGCATATTTTGGAATTCAGAGGTATGAAATTTCACTTCAATCAGATACTTACAGCTTGAAGTTTTGATCTGGCTCCATCTTGCATTTTTCGATAGAAATTTCTTAGCTTCATAATGGAATCAGAGTTTACGGTGATTCATTGAGTACTGGCATCGTAAAGAAAAGGAAGAGTGTTCGCTTGCAGCGCAAAGAATACGCGGTTCGAGTCTTTCTCAAGTTAATACCTTCTTTTTACTTTTTCTCTAGTGATGTGAAAATTCTTTGTGTTACTGTATGCTTTTTACATGTAAATTAATGTTAGTATTATGTAGCTTTTTTGTTTTCTCCTTCATATTCTTCTTTTTTCCTTCATTTATTTAAAAAATGAGCTAATTTACATGTTTAGAAAATTTTGTGTTGTATTTTTACATAAAAACAAACATTGAAAAAAGAACAAACAAAACACTTGCATAATATTTACAGAGATAATAATAATATTAATAATAATAATACTTATTATTATTATCATTCATGAAGTGCAATGCACTTAATTTAAATAATTGAAGCAAAAATGAAGAATACGAATTAAAGAGCAAAAACGTACACAGTAGTGGCATAAAGAATACTGTAACCCATTATTTACTAGAGGAAAAGGAAAAAGTAAGATGACATGGACTCGACCCGCGAACCTTTCGCATGACAAGCGAGCGCTCTTCCATTAATACTCTGCGCCAAGAAGAGTAATTGCAGAAGAAGGCGTTTCGGAGATATCTTTCTCAGATGTTTCAGACTTTTGTCCCCACTAGTGGAGAAACTATTTACACGTTGCACACGACTTTTGAAGCCCTTTCATAGGAACCGGGTCTCACCCAGAAGCTGTGTGCGAATTTAATTTTTAGTCAGGGGGATAAAACACAAGCACGGATTTCAACAGAGAGAGAGGAGAGGAGGGAAGATATGCAGTCCCATTTTCCAAATGGGGTTTCTAAATCAAACATACTAAATCATTCAGATGAAGTTACTTGCAAAAACATCACAAAAGAAATGGCTTCTTAGCTGCTAGTAAAAGTTCATAATACCCTTGTCATTTCCATGAAAATAGTTTAAACTTCTGCCAAATAAAAATGTTCCGATTTTCTATCTAATCTTGATCGAAACTTCTTCTAGGGACAAGAGATTTATTATCCCTGGGAGGGGCGAAAAATAATTTGTCAGGGTGAGAAACTTCTTTGCCGGGGCGGGGGGGGGATCCCGGGCATCCCTCTGCTAATTCGCACACTGCCCAGAAGTAGGAATTTCAGATTCGGATACCTTACTGCTAAGAAACTTAGCACACGTGGGCCGAAAAGCTCTTTGTTTAACAGAAAATCTGTCCTGAGGTTCGAAATATTGCTGCATTTGTATTAACGTTATGGCTCAACTGCACAAGTAGCAAATAAAGCGCGAAAACATTTTCCAAATTACAGAAAATTATTTTAAAATAAGATCTTAATAGTATCTTTCAAAGAAAATACCCTTTACAATGTGTTCTATATGTTTTAAAAATAATTTGAAAATCCTCTGAAATTCACCACTTGACAACGTATTTTAATAAGCATTTGAAAGCACTTTTAATACAGAAAAGGGTGATTGTGCTGCAATAATTTTTAAAATAACGTTAAAAATTATTTTACAGTTTTGTTTTTTAAAAATGTATTATTTGATTCCTTTTTTTTAAGTCTTACTTGGTGTTTGGAAAATAAGTAAATGTTTTTTATAAAATAATTTGATATATCTTTTTAACTGCTTATAAACAGTTTCCATTATTTATTTATTACTAAAGTATGATAACTACAACGGTAGATTATATTTCATAGATGAAGTATTTTGTCGGGAAATAATAGCATTGCACTGAAATAATACAAAAAGTCCAATTTGTAAATTTTACAGTAATGGGTTGTACACTGTGTATGTATAGCTGCCAAAGATACTTGTTAAAAATTTAAAGTATCTCCTTATTGTTTTGCAAAATTCATGACGTTTATGTATTAGCGTAATTTTCGGATTATAAAGGAAGTCTAAACGAGATTAACGCTCTATAGCTACTATGATACTATTTATAGCTAATCCATCTATGATCTTTACAGGAAGGTAGGCTTTTTACAAGATTCAACCGCTGAGCTTGCTGATAAGAGCTTAGGGAGAGTATTTCTGACAGTGAGGCTCACTCGACCATGACGTATACAAGCTGACGTAACTCGATTACCCATGATCCCTTTCAGTTCAAGTGACGGCTGGCGCATCTCTATCTACACGAATTTATTGAAAGTTCTCAATAATATATTGTTTGGAAAAAGATCAAGAAGACAAGCGGTTTCGATCCAGCGACCTTCAGCGCTGAATGCCAGCATCTAGACAGTCATTGCTTTTTTTATCTACTTTTTGAATAGATCTAGTATTACATGCTTACACACACAAGTTCGCACTGTTTCTTTTCTTATCTATTTCCTTTTTTCATTTTCTATTTTGACCGTCCTATTATAACACATATGTCTATATCAAATATGTCAAATATGTCATATGTCAAATGTCTATATCGTATGAGAATTCTTTTGCAGTATATATCTCCTCTTCATTGCTGACAGAGTAACTTGAAAATTAAGCACTAAACATGCGATATGTTTGGCAGGAGCTTAATTTTTCATATGGAGATTAGTTTCCAATATTCTCACCACGGCATGGGATTTACTTTCTTGAAAGATAGTACAAGAAGTGCATATATTTTTTAGAGTGTATTGAGATTAAATATTGTACTTGGTACAGTTTTGAATGGAAGCCTAATGAGAATTATCTTCCATCCCATGGGCAAAAGAATTATAAGAAAAGTGTAGATAAACAACCTTTAGAGAGGAAAGCTTAGTTTATTGCGACTGACCAAAAATATTTGCCCTTCTGTCTAACACTGTACCATTTTATTCCAAGTTATTTTTGTGCGAATAATTGAAATGTTTGCTCTTTTTCATTTACAGATTGATTGAATAAGGAATTGTGAGACAAAATTCTACACGTGAATCTATCACCACATGCGGATCTGAGCGAAGAAACTGAGGTGAGTAGGTTCCAATTACAGTTGTTAAATAAATGTTGAAATGATCTTTGTAGAGAGCTTCTATGTGTGTACACAATCAGTGGCTTCACAAGTCGTGGACGAAATGATCGCTCAGGGCATCGCTCCTTAGAGGTGCTTGAGCGGTTCATGGGGATGATATACTAAAAGAGAAAAGATTAAATCAACATACAGTATAAAAAAGACTATATTTTTTTTTCGAATTTTATGAACACAGGGATTCAAAGTTAAACAATAGTAGTAAAAAACTTCTAAAGCATTGTCAAAATTTGAGAAGTCTTTTGTCAATTTGTGAAGATTACAATGTCGAATTTTAAGAACTGTTTGAAGAATTAAAGGTCCTTGTTGTGGTAATTCCTTTACAAGCACGTATTGGGTAAGATAATGGTAATTTGGCAGTTAGAAAATAATTTGGCAGTTGGGTAAGATAAGGTAATCCCCTAGAAAATGTTATATTTTATCTGTTTCATAGCACACTGATCCCGCCGCGGGAGAAATCTCAACAGCAGCATAGCTTGAAGCCAACATAACACTTTATCTGCACTTTTAAATGTGGAACACTACACCAATAGGTTTCTTATAAAATAATGCTACCAAATTACCTTACTTGACCTAGATGACATGAAAGCAGCGTTTAAACATATTTTGAATCAAACCTCTCTTACATGTGTCCAATTGTTTATGTTGTGTTCAAAATTGCTCTGTAATTTTCCGGTTCCTGTAAGTACCGCAACCACAGAAAACACCTTTTCCAAAATGAAATGAACAATGAACATGGGAAATCTGAGCAACTAAACAACATCAGCATGACACCTGGGACTTCCAACAAGGGCGTATGCGAAAAGAGTACACAGGTGAATTTCAGTATCAACAGTAGAGTACGCACATCAGGATGTTACGAGGACAGCGGACAAAATTCAGACCTGTTAGAGCATTAAGAAGTCGCGCATGTACTTAAGGAGGAAGGGATAACTCATTATTCGGAAGGCGCTTTGAGAGATGCTCTAAATTGCTTTTTAAGAGCCTTGCATATTGATCCGGAAAACAATATTTCAGCTGTATTGTTTCACTTAGGGTGCTTCAAAGATTCCATTCATTGGTGTCAGCATATTATTGATAAATTTCACTTATATGATCAGGATGACAGAGTATTAATCAGAGTATATAAAAGAATCGCAATAGCACAGTTTTTATTAGCAGAATAAAGTGAAAATGAGTACCAAACAAATCTTATTCGATGCGAGGCTTATGAGGATATAGGAATTTCAGTTGATGATACACAGTTTCATTTCAGTTCAGGAAGAGGTTATATTTTGTAACAATAAGGATAAAGTACGATACAGTACTGCTGAAAACATTCCGGTATATAATGATGTTACTAATAAGCCAGAAACAACAGTAGATTTTATTTCATGATGCAGTTAACAGTGTAATTCAAGTAAACATTAAAAAGGACAGTACAGATGAGATATCATTAAACAATGCATGGGAGACAATGACAGCAGAGGTTCCGAACCAAAAGTTATATGCCAACATCCGGACGCAAAGGAGATAGCAGATATAAATAAAATGGAGGTTTCTAAGGAACTAAGAGCGAATAAAAGAAAGAAGTGAAGAAATCTAAAAAGAGATGAAGAATTTAATGATGATACTAAATTTATCAAAAGGGTAATGAAAGCTAGATACGGTCAAGTTTTAACCAATCCTGAATCCGGTCAGATCAAGAATAAAGGAGTTCGAAGACGGAAATGTGGATCTGCCAGGAATGTACTTAGCACGTTACGCTGAGAGCTCTAGCTCATGAAGGGGGAAGTGCAAAGATTAAAAGGATCCGCGCGTAAGTTTAAAAAGTAGAACTTGGAACTAAACAGAGTTTTTGAAGACAGTGTCCTAGTTGTGGTAACGTATAGGAATTGTTATCTTTATGATGTGTATTTATAAAGTCAATTAAGTTCAGGATGGCTCATTGATTTCCCCCAAAGTCTCGACAACACCCCCAACCTAAAAATTTCTGCTGTGAAAAATCGATAGAAACCATACAAAGCTTCATTTACACCCTTCCAATTTTGACTTTACACCCCCAAACTGAAAATCCTGGCGGAAACCCTGGATTTGCGTATATTAATGTAATTCAGATGTGCTTCAGGGATATATGATAATCTAAAAGAATCTAGCATTTTATGTATATGCAGATTAAATGGAGTTTAGTTTCAAATGGTAAAGGTACATGTTGTGAGATAGAATGTTTGTTTTACTCGCTGTAAACTATGTGTTTCGACATTGACAATAAAACCTATTCTTTTCACATCTTCTCATCGAACCCCACTTCCAGTATTAGATTTAAGATCGCGATTTAGCCCCTTCGTTGCAATTATTTTCTCACTTTTATTGTTCAGAGTAACCCAGTCTCGTCGATGTTGTAAATACGTATTGGACAGACACGCCATATTGCATAGAATAAAATTTATAAGTACAAAAAGTACTCCAATTGTGAAACTATAATTTTCCCAATATAATTCGAAGAAATTTTAATAAAAGTCGCACAGAGGCGCCACTTTTATTCACTTTTCTCTTTCTGTCTGCGCATGTGTACAAATCACACTGGAACTGAAAAGTGAAACCGCCAACGTAAAACAAATGCACTCTGTTCTTTTTCATGATTCTTGCAGATAACTGTAAATACCGACTTCGAGTGTTCGATTTGTGCAATTTCCAGAGAGGGGGAAGAATTAGTGACATATGTATTATACGGTATTTTGGGATCGTCCATATCCCAGGCTAGATGTATATATCTGTAAACAGAGCAAGAGAAGATTTTTGCAGAGAGGGGAATAATCCCAACAATTCCCCGCTACAAATCGAACACTGCCGATATCTATCAAAAACATTAGCGGGTATATCAAGGAACTTTTCCAAATATTTTAACAGCGTAGTTCCTCAATTGATAGTTGTCAACAGAAGAACGGAAAGACTTCCAATTCATCTAGCCGAGACAGCTCTAGCATTTCCTAAGTTAGTAGTTCCTCAGCTGAAACTTGTCAAGGGCACTGTGGGCTGAAATCCCAAAAAGATGGCCAAAAGTCAAAAAATAAATTTTCGATTTGATAATTTTTAAGTCTTAGGTCTAATACTAGAATTTTTGAAGCATCGAATTCCGTTGAAATATCTGTTCGTTTGTTATACTTGCAGAAGATGCAGTCAATTGAAACGTGCCGTTTGACCGGTTCGGCTGTAGCTAATGTGAACGTGAAAAAGTATTTTTTTTTTAATATCATAATTTTGTAAATTTTCAACTTCTTTTTTATTTTTAAAATGGAAGAAATAGATGAAGGACCGATTTATAATTGAACTAATTAAAGCTGAGAAAAGAAGTTGAAATTATCACAAATTATCGTTGAAGTTCACAAAAAAAAAATGTAGGAAAACAATTATGAATTCCGTCAACGTATTGATTTTACGACACACTCAATACTATAATCTAATGGAATAAAAAACAAATAAAAAAATAGCTGCTCCTAGGTACCCTTGCAGGATTTATGCACGTGCTTTCCATTAGATGTCCAGAATTCCAAAAAAGGTAATTATGACATTTGGAATGAAAAGTAAATAATATAAATAAATAATGCCATACAAAGTTATTTAACCCGTGATTTGACGCACGGGGTAACAGTTATCCCAGGTCAATATACCTTTTAACAAGTAAAAATACCCTTTGGTCAATTGGTCAAATCTGGAAATTATACCTAGGAATTTGCTCACCATATTGGATCCGCCATTTTGAATTTTTGAATTTTGACTTCATAATCATTATCAACGACCTCGAAAATATAACGAAACTAATTTTCAGCCTATTTGGAGAATTTTATTTTTTTAATTAATGGAAAATGCATATCGGATGCATGTGACTTCGAACAGGCCTTGCAGAGACCTTTCGAACGACACTTCAACTACCTACTAGTTCCTGAGTTCAAAGTTGTTGACAGGTGAAAGGACGGAGCGATGATCTTCTCAGCTTTTTCTGCTGAAGCCTAAAAAGAAATAAGGAAATATAAGTGTACTTCCAAAATTTTTGCACACTTTATAGATAAAGTTTCTAACGAATTGAAATTTATTTAAGACCTTTTGGCATCTTTGGCTCAGGCCGGCATGGCTTAGGTAGAATATGAGGAAGACATCAGCCAGTGCCTTTCTTAACGTACCATCCCGTCATTCACCTGGTGAAACTGAGTGAAACCTTGGGAAACCTCAATCAGGATGGTCGTGAAATTTAATTCTAATTTGAATTTATTTAAGGCATTTAGGCAAATTTGGCTCAGGCCGAATGGATGACGATGGGAGAATCAGTAGAATGAAGAAAGCGAGAGGAAACGAGAAAACACACGGAAACTGTGTTTACCCACTAGAAGGTCTGAATCGAATCGGGGACCGCACGCACCATAAGTGAGCGCTCTACCACTGAACCACCGAGGTCCCCAGTTCTGGTCTTAGGAGCAAACAAAATTATATTATAAAATACAGTAACCTAATAACTCGAGTACACTTATGAACACCTAATCATGTGATCTCCCAACTACTAAGGTAAAGAGGCACCAGCACCAGCACCAGATATTATGCACACGGCTAAAACATTCTGACATATTCCTGAAGAAAAATAGGCAACTATAGCTGACTGGAAATTTCCTGTAACTAGGCTAATAAAAAACAGCCACATTACAGATTTCAGGAAAATGAAAGAATTAAAAGCCTCAAGAGAGGTTTGAACACGGGGTATTTAGTTAGAAGTCCAGCGTCTTAGTGAGTGGATTAAATCGCTACTGAAGAAATCAGTATCCGAACAAAAACACCAGAGGTGCAAAAAGTGGAGCCAAGTTCTTTAGCCCTAAAAAGGTGTGAAATGGGAGACGGATGAGCCAAGTTCCTTGGTGACAGCATGTAACAGGAACAAAGGAACTTGGCGCGAAGTGGCAAGGTTCATGATCCTCAAGCTATAAGGGTGGTGGGGATCCTA
>JAGDQP010014003.1:0-17691 GCA_022664845.1 Lepisma saccharinum
CCTTCATTCTGATTATATCAATAAAGATATAAAATATCTATCATAAAGTATATACTCCAATACTGGAAGAGACTATTATTTCCCTTCATTCTGATTATATCAATAAAGATATAAAATATTTATAAAGATATAATCTTGATCTATTTGCGGTATTTTCTAAATGTGATGCACGTTCTATGCATGACGTAACACTAGTAAAATTGATAGTATGCAATGAATGTAAGAAGCCACTTCAAGTACACCAAGACATATAGTCCTAATAGAAGCATTTAAACGTGATTAGGTTTAGACTTAGAATCACAGTAGACACTTGCCTCCAAATATTATTTAACTTAGTAGAAAAGACTAAAATGTATAGACTGGCATATGGTACCAGAGTCTTCTAAACTATATGACGTTTATATCGCTCAATCACTATCTGATTTATATTATTCCATTATAAAAATTGCTATCGATCTCTTCTAATTATCTGATATCTATGGTAATTATCTATGATTTTAAGAGAGATCAAGTCTTCATTGATTTCATTATATAGGCTGATTGCTTTTTATATACTCATTTACGGGAAGAGATTAAGATATGTTATTAATGGATCTTTATTTATACATATATAGTTATTACAATATACTCTTAAGTTATTTTCAATGCTATTCTAAATTTAAAATACCAATTCAAATTAATATAGTACAAATAATTCTAGAGGCCAATTCATACATACGAATGTATGTTACTAACAGTTGGATAGTTTTAGCGAGTACAGATTTTGTTTTAAAATAACAGTAGGCACCTTCCTCCAAGTATTATCCCCATTCTTTGAACAGAGTAAAATACGAGGGCGTACCCAAAAGTAACCGGAATTTTGTCACAAAATTGTGTGTATTTATTTTTGGGTGCTACAATTTGAGTCGCGTTCAAAGTACGTCTATTGTCTATTTGATGAAACGCATTGTCTGAAAATCATTGTCTATTTGATGAAACGCACTGGTGTAAAAGAGTTTTCCATTTTCGAGGCAGCTGTGAAACTCTTGCCAAGTGATACATTTTAATGGCTCCGTCGGTCTTTCTTCACCTCTTCCACATCTGCACAACGTTTTATTTTGAAGATTTTTTTCATTCGAGGGAATAAAACAAAGTCACTCGGAGCAAGTTCAAGTGAATATGGCGAGTGCAAAAGCTGGATCGTGTTGTTTTCCATTAAGAATCGTGTTGCAATCAAGGTTTTGTCTGCTGCTGAGGCACGTGTTTTTCTGCAACTCTTTTCATCTGCAATTTCTTGCTCAAAGTCTGTTGGCGGGAACTCCAGGTTCTGCGAAGGTCTTCCATAATCACTCCACCAGTTCTGGTTATGTTTTCATCCGTTCGGGAGGTCGAGGGTCGCCCTGAGCGAGGTTGGTCTTCAAGTGGCGTCGAAGGAAAAAAAAACACTCGTAAAGTTTGTTACCGATGTATCAGCTAATTGTATAACTAATTTAAAGTACCCTATCGAATCACTATATTCAACAGTCCACAGAGTACTCTGTTTTTAAAATGTCACTTATACCCTTTCGCTCCTGAGTCACTTTCTGAATATGGAATGGATTCAATAGTCTATTTTGAGAACCTTATGGCATTTTAACAATAAAATTTTTAATTACATTACATTTACATTAAAATGATGTGTACTCCATAGCTGGAAGGGATTATAACCAGGGATCGGTGGGAATGCTCTCGTCCACATATCGTTTCTAACAAGTGCATATCATCCTAGTCAGATTCGTAATTGACCAAACATTACCGCGTCGATGAATGTATTGTGTACATTATATAGAAACACAAGATCCATGGGTACGATAAAAGCGGCGTTTGTCCCAGTCCTCTCTAGAAAATCGGTGTGTATGCTCAGCACTCCCAAGCCCACGCTGAACTTAATCCCTGATTATAACATGTAGACTGAAATTCCTACACTAGAATATTGAAAACCATGTTTCAATTATGTGTTATTATTAACCTCCTCTGTATTTTCTTTTCTCGCCTTTGTCTTTTAGAAGTATATGTAAGCAATTTCAATTTTCCCCTCTAGATGGAAGAATAGTTACAAGATATAATCTAACTGGAAAACGTTTACCATTCAATCTATACGGAACCGTTTCCTTGAAACTAATTTAGCAGTAAATTTTGAATTCAAGAATTGTTCATAATTCCATATTATTGCTATACTTTCAAACAACGAAATAAAAATATTCATTTCTTGTGTTTCTTCAGTTGTTCCTTTCTTGTATTAAAATATAATGTCACTTGTAGTTGTCTCTTCCTAGATATTGGAAGTATATACTTCGTAATTACGAAGTATTAATTTTTGTACGAGGTACACGTACCAACTAGTATCTCCGTTTATCGGGGATTCTAGTTGATACAATGTTGTATCTCTAAATATGAATAAAACAAAATTTTGCAGATTCAATGGAGTAGAATCTCTTCCTAATTTCAACTAGGTACTAAAGAATTTTGTATAATATTTTTAAGTATCATTCTTGGATTTTCGTTTGAGCAGTTAGAGCAACTTAATGTAGCTTTTATCACTACTCCTCATACTAACTTCCACTGTGCAGTGAATGAAAAATCACTACAGTTTGAATAATTCTTTATAGTACAATATATTTTTTTTAATGAGACGATGTTTCCACTGTGATTTAAATAAGCGTAATTAATTATGAAAAGTGACATATTTGCTGGAAGAAAAAGACACTTGGGGAAAGAGACATTCGTTGCTTGAAATTGGAAGCAGAAAATTAATATCTTTATTTTATTTGTTTGTAATCTTGTTTATTTATTTGTGTTATGGTGCTAATAATTATTTCTTTCCAAACAGCTCGGGAAAGAATCCATACTGTAAGACAATGGCATTCCTTGAATACAAGAAAGCAATTGCCATCGGGGAAGATGAGAAAGAAAAGCGAATAGAAACCAGTCAAGGGATCAGGGGGAGAAGGGCTTTCTACCCTGAGTTGGCTGCGAAGTGGCCGTTGCAATGAACCTCGCTGCTTTTGTTTGAACTGAGAAGCGTGGGTTACGTAAACTATATATAGAGCCTGCGACCAGGCCATTTCGTCACTTCATCTCTTCGAAGTCTCACTCTCGGTTGTTCAGCGCGGAGACGAAATTTAGCACCAACAGTACAGAGTAAAGAACGCAAGATGTAGAGATTGTTTTTGCCTCTCTGAGGTGCAGGCAAGATTCCGCCTCTTGGCGAGAACTTCTTTTCGAGGAGGGATCTACATGTAAGTTGTCAGCACATCGTGGATGTCTTGTTATTCTTTGTGCTTTCGAGTTCTGATAAGATAGGATTGTAGCCTTAGTCTATATTTTGCATAACTATACGGAGAGGGATTCTCGTTTGTTACTTCCCCAGTGGGGCATGGGGACTAAGTGCGATTATTTGCAATTCATATGATTTATCGAGAGCAAGGGATACGAAGCTTTTTAAGACAACAAATTTAAGGAATATTTTAAGCATAAGCAGGATATGCTATTGCCGCAGACTCCTCAGTTTATGCATAATTTGTGAATGTAAATACTCTGAGAACTATCGTCGTTCTTTCAAACTACGTCTTTGGTAGCCAAGGACAATTGCTGTCTGCGGCTGTGAGCAGCTGAATGAGACTATTGTCTCGGTGTGAGAGAGTGAATTAATATGAGAGCCAAGTAAGGTATTATTTTGCGACAAAAAGTAGGACTCTAGGGCTGTGTAGAAACCAAGGACCAAGAGGATTTACTATTTGATATGTAAATTTGGAGTGTATTGCTTGACTGAGAGAATGTTGTATGAGATTACAGAGACTTATCTGAGACGCTACTGCCGCGTCTCTGGCATTTGTTGATACAGGAGGTATCGTTTCTTCGATCTTAATTTCTCTCATTGCTACTGCCGGGATGAGATTAGAAGAGAGGATGACTGGGCTATTGTCGCTCAGGAAATATGTAAAGTAAAATCTTTGGGCGAATGGTTCGGGATTTATTGACTGGTAAATGTAAATTTACACGGGTATTGTTTTCCTGGGATTTATAATGGCGAATAATATGAGAAGAAAAATATTAAGTCATTAGAATTCTGAAGTCGAAGGCAAATAAGGGAACTTGTAAGTCCACAGGATCTTCCATACAATGGGGGGGGGGAGATTTCAATTTTAATTGTTTATTCTTTTAAAATAAATCTTATTCTGTATGCTAATCAAAAAGGTGTTTGACATTTGGCTTCAATCTATAAGTTCTAACGTTATTTCCAGTATATCATACGCAAGACCTACGGATCTAAGAAATTAATTAGCTGTTGTTTTGAGCCCACTGAGTGAGAGAGATAGTTAACTCACTTGGTAGAGACCGTTAGGTGTTACGCAAAGGGGAAATGTGGACATTTCTAGTTATGAATTCTGTCCTTTGAACAGGATTCCCGCCGCAGGTATCATAGGCTTTCACCTGGCGCCCGAAATGCATAATCAATCCTTCTAAGCTATTGAAGAAAGAGAGAGATTTTTTTTTCACATATTCTGAGTAGTTAATTAATAAGTGATAAAGAGAATAGTGAAAGTCCTGGTTCGATTCCTTGGACGGGGTCGCTGCTCACTAAGGACGACCCCGAGGAGGTTAGGCATGAGGAAGGAAAAACCTTCTCCCCAAAACTATACAGCAGAATTCTTTGCTCTATACTGGTATTTATCTAAGGCAAAGCCAGTGTAAAGTTAAAAGGAAGTACGAGAGAACTCATACACATAAATAAAATAATAATATAAAACCCCAGCCTGTGTAACAATTTGCATTCTAGTTGTGTTGAATATTAATTTATAATTATTATTTTAGACGTGCATGGTTTCGAAACGTTTCTTGTTCTTTTGGAGGAAATCGTAGGGATGTGAATATAGAATTTCTTGTATATATGTATCGACGTCACGGCTATTTTTTTGTCTTGAAAGAGTAAAGAAGGGAGGCTTGATAAAACTGCGTATGTGATGTCGGTCGCGTAGGCATTGCCGCGCAAGGAACTAGTATTCTTTCTTTGTATGTTTGAAAACACGGTGGTGGATATATAAGGGCAGCGAAGACGCCAAAAGAGAGCAGTCATTCTTGATGGGCAGTCGGTATTCTTTGATTCGGTGTGCGAGGACAGAGAGCTCCTCTGAATGTGGCACAACTGAAATATAAGATTGGAATGGAGATAGAATTCTAAATGCCTGGTCGTCATGGCCGGGATGTGAACCTACCTCCATCAGCTCTAAAGTACTGGAAGGTAGCCCTGGAAGGACTGTCGGATAGTAAGCAGACGAGTAAGAATGAGTTGTTTCTGCTACCGGAACAGGTACAAAAATTCCCGAAAACAACAGGCTTGCAATCGAAGCCCATTCGTGAATGGTGACAGTGGAGGAGTTAACTATCAAGGCCGGGACAGGACTACGCAAGGTAGGGTCCATATAAGTAAATCCAGTAGGTATTTAATGAAGAAATTCATGAGGTAAGCCGGGAAGGGAAACGGAGGGGCTTACAGGTAGTTTTAAGTGGAGCGCTTCTTGTCGTCCAAAGGTTCTCAAACGAGTGCGACTAATTGTTTTAAAGCCATGTAAGATAGCAACGTTTCTCTGCCCCTCCCTCGCGCCGTCGATATGATAGCTAGTCCGGAACGCAAATAGAGAGGCAAGCTAAGAGATTTTGATTTTAATGCTCAGAGCCCTCTGTAATTAGAGTGAGCCACGTCTACCAAGCAATTGAGCCAGCCGGGTGGCCGAGCGGTCTGCGGCGGTAGGCAATAGGCTCGAAGGTCCCGGCAGGGGCATGGGTGTGGATTTTAACAACCAAAGCCTAATCGTGACGGGCCGAAATCCAAAGTTACTAGACTGGCCCATATAAAAATAAAGTTTACCAAAGTTTTCCCAAGCAATTGAGTTAAGTAAGATTTTCAAATATCTTGTTTGAAGCTACGAGAAGCAAAAGGAAAGATGTCGCTCTGAGAAACGCACGAGTTTGGTAAAAGAAACTAAAAAAGGAAATTAGTTTAAAAGTAAATACGAAAGCCGTTATCTGCAACTCGTGTTTGTTAGGCTGGTTTCATATGCTATCCATGTCTTGTAAATAAAATATGTATTGTAATTCACAAGCTAAGACTGTTTTTTCTCTGTTTTGTAAATGGCTTTACCTTGCTTCGTAATAACCCTGGATACCGTTAAAGAAAGGAAATAATGAAATATAGGCGAAGCAGGGACGGAGAGAGAGGTTTGTAAAAGTGTGTATGGAAATTAGAAACTCTTAAGGCCTCTGAGTAAAAAAAACACACATTTCAGAATAGTTTGGCCCTCACAGAGACTCTGGTGGAGAAAAGCTCACTTCAACTGTATTATTTAACTGCAATCTTTGGAAGTCCTTACGATGTCTTTCAAGCCGTCATCGGTACTCTCAGAACACAAAAATTCCCCCCGTAAAGTTATCAAGGGCGAGTACGTAAACTTGTCTTTATACCCACCTCCGGGCAGTGGCGGATTTACAATTCTGCCGCCTGTAGGAGCTCAACAATTTCCCTCCCTTTTTCTATAATGTGTAATCTGGACTCAAAAGTACCTGGATTCTTGAAACGATTTATCGATAATCTTCGATTGATCGTGTTAAGTGCATACCTTTACTTATCAAAAATTAATGAATTTTAAGTTTCTTAAATTGGTAAATACATTGGGAAAAGTAACCATTCTTTTATTACAGTTCTACAAGCATCTGATATCAAGTGTACTCACCATAATTTCACCCGCTTTCATTATTCAATCAATATATGGATTATTCAACTGGCGCGACCTATTGGGGTTATTTTAAACCGCGTAAATTCTCAAAAGAAAATTCAACGTAAGTGTGCAATTCTGTAACCATTCTTTGGTTACAGTAAACTTACACGATCGAAAATTCTTGTAGTACAAAGTACTTTCTAAACCCAACGTACACATCCTAGAAAGCTAAATTTAAAAAAAAGCACGTTTATGGATTCTGTATTTATATGCATTTTGTCTAAAGGCCAGAACTAACATTCATATGTATTTTGAGTGTACAACCAAAGTTGAAAATTATAACACGCAACTTAAGTAGAAGTTTCTTTATGCGTAAATTTGACTTAATCCATTCTTGACAAGTTTACTGATTCCGTACATTTGTTTCACTTTAAACGAAAGTAGAAAATTACAAGATACAAGTAGTTTATCACCATTTTTAGCAATTTTATGTCTTTCATGTTGCCTTCTCCTGAATAAATTCGTAAATAATATTAGATAAATCCATTTTCTTCAAAATGATGCCCTCTATGGTGATTATAGCTAGTTAGGTGAGACGATCCTCAGTCGTGTTTGAGCACGAATATTTTTTTTTTAATTTCCTGATCCATCCGGGATAGCGTATTACTTAGGGAGTTAGAACTATTGCTGTTACGTCACTGCAAAGTTAGGTAGTGAAAGAGTTTTGACCCGGTGTTATCAAACTGCGCAACTACCAATATTTGGATATTCAATCTGCGCAACTCTTCAAGCTGCGCATTTACATTCGCTAAATACCCCCCATCCCTTTCACATTTCCCCTCTTTTTGTTACCCATCTTTCTCTCTCTACCATTCTGAAGTAATTTAGTATAATTATAATAAGTGGTTTATAATAAAAATTTAATCATGGCTGATTTTATCCATATGTAGCCTGAATTTCTGAAGGGATGAGGCTGCAATACTGATTCCGAGATTGGCAACGCTGGCCAGCAGTCAGCTGAGTTCAAACTTCAGTTTTCCTTGTACGAAATTTGAAACATCACGATGGAGGAGCCAACGTCAAGTATGATACCCATGTACAGTCAAAGGGGGAGTAAAATTGTGTTAGTTGATGTGTTTAAATATAGAAAATATTATAAGAACGATCAAGAACATAAGTGGAGGTGCACCGTGAAGACATGTAGTGCGAAAATTGTGACAAGTGTTGACAGTGACATATTTTTGCGCAAAGAAGGAAATCATAATCATGAAGAAGACGCCACCATACATCGTCAAATAATTACAAATGGAGCTAAACGCTAAGCAAGTGAAACAGACTTATTCGACAGACCTCGTCTGCTCCTCAAGGAATACGTGAGAAAATAACAACCGTGGATGTGAAGCTAGCAAGAAGGAACTTATACACCCAAAGAAGAAAACGATATCCAGTCCTGCCTAGAAGTATGGAGGGAGTACGCGATGGTTTGCAAGTCGTAAGCCCAATAAGGAGCAACAACGGAGAAGAACTGCTCTTAGTCAACGATCCCGTAAGTAACATAATAATATTTTCTACAAATTCTAACCTTAAGTATCTGGTAGACAGAACTTTTAATTACTGTGCAAAACATTTTTTTCAAATGTTCACGATACATTCCGTAGAAAATGGAAAATACATTCCGCTAGTTTTTGGACTACTTCCAAATAAAACCACAGAAACATACACAACTTTTTTCAGAATGGTTGTTGAAAAATGTAGTGAGATAGGACTTAAACTTTCCCCTAGTGTCATTGTGATGGACTTTGAATCAGCTATTCATGCAGCAGCTACTACTGTTTGGCCCACGTCAACAAGGAGAGGATGCAGGTTCCACTTAGCCCAAGCATGGTATAGGAAAATTCAAAGCCTTGGTTTATGAAATACGTATAATGACAAAAACTCAAAGTGTGGTTGATGGTTGACTTGGGTATTCGGATTAGCATTATTGGATTTTTCGGAAGTTGAAGATGTATTGTTGAAGATCTAATGTCCATACAGCCTCAAGAAGCTCAAAGTTTCTCAAATTATTTAGTTGAGAATTATATTGACGCTAATTCACCATTCCCTCCCTCATTGTAGGCATCAGAATCGCTGGAAGCTGAAAATACAACAAACGCATGTGAGTCTTTTCATGCTCAATTTAAGAAACATTTTATTAGGCCCCATCCACATATATTTTTGTTTATTGAGGCTATTAAATCAATACAAAATGAAGTGGCTATTAAAATGAGAAGTGCTATTCGTCCAAACCCGACTTCAAACCTTAAATACAAGAGGAGGAAGCAGTATTTGCAGCAACTACAAATCATGTATCACAATAAAGAAATAACACAATTGGAGTATTTGAAGCGTGCCTCGTACCATTATAAAAAGATCTAGTTAAGAAGGAGTTTGCAAACGATGGGCATTGTCCTGATATTTTTTTAACATTTAACTCAAGCATATTTAATCACTAAACAATTTTTAAACCGCCAGCATAAAGCAATAAAAGACCTATGCTGCTAGTCCTAAGCCTGGAACAAATTAAATACCAAACATAATGAAATGGAATGCTTAAGTTTCTAAAAGAAGCCGAACTCAAAAGTTTGGAGGGGCTTCTTAAAATTTAGGGGCCTGGCATATACCCCTTGAATACAGGCCTAAAACGGACTAAACAACAAATGCAAGTTTATAATATTTATTTTAGAAATATTATTTAGGCCATAAATAATATTCCTCTTGTTTCGTAGAGTATAACCATCTTAAGCATTTCTAGTATTCAGTTGGTGTTTAATTTGAAGTGTGAAGGAAAGTTGCTTAGCACTAATCAGAGACACAGAGTACTAAAGCTTTCTCTCTGTGGCACTGACATATTTGAAAAGGGAAGGGGGTAGGGGAGGGAGTTGCGCAGTTTGATACTATACTCTTCAAGGTCGTCGACAACCAGCACATTTCTCTCCACTTTTTTGCGCAGCTTGATATCCTTTTGACCATTACAGTCAATGTTACGAAGATTTTAGGGTAGCTGAGAGGTTAGTGCGCTCGCTTTCTGTGCATGTGGTCACGAGTTCCATTCACGCCGAAGTCCATTGAACAGAGTGGTTCGGAACCCACTGTACCAGAAACTGTAGGTCCCGTCCTTACAAGATCTAAATCTCGTTTAGGTTGTTAATAATATTTCAATTAATTAATCAATGTTGCCAACAATCAAAGTAATATTATTCGCTAACTACCTTAAGATTATCTGAATTATTACTTATAAATTTACCACTCCTGAAGATTTGTTGCCTTAGGCAGTTGCGTACACTACCTATGCGTATATTCGCCCCTACTTCCATCAGCTCTAAAGGACTAGAAGGTAGCCTTGGAAGGACTGCCGGATAGTAAGCAGACGAGTAAAGACTACCTGTTCGAAACTACCCCAGTACATGTAAAACTACCTTCCCAGGAGGGATTTCTATAAATAAAACATTGACAATTGTAATTTTATTAACAAATAAAAATCTTCCGAATACGAAAAATGTGTTGCAAAATTGGAGAATAAAATCAAGCTATTAAGTTTTCCACTTTTACAGATAACATAGAGTTGCCAAAGCTATGATAACCAGGAAAAATAAAATTTTGCATTCGTCTCGCAATCTTTCAATAAATTTGTGGAAATCGCAAATTTTAGATCCTAGTGTTTTCTGTAGTCTAACAAGTTCCTTTAAGCCACTTATTTGCTTTCCACCGAAGACCAAGGGCTCCGATCCCGGGGGGGCTTTGAGGGCCCTGCCCCCCCAAAGTTGAAGTGAGCCCCCCCTAATGGGGGCCCAAATGATAAGGTGAAGTCCGTTCTCCTATTTCTACAGTATATTTCGTTTTCCTCTTCTACTAAGCTAATCTCCCTTTGGAAAATTTATTTCACTGATAAATTCCTCCCTGAAACTTGTGTTCTACAGTACTTATATAAATTACATCACGTATAATACCCCCTCGACTGGCTAAAGGAGTTAATTCGTGCATTGCTTGTGTTGTTTCTGGAGTTTCGTGCAAAACATCAATAAAGACCATTTAGTAAAAAAAAAAAAAAAAAAGAATGAAAGAAAGAAAAAATGAAAACGTATTTTCGTCGTTTATCCCTCGGAACTCCAAGATCGGGAAGATCAGATCAAAATATTATTTTTGTTTATTAGTCATTAAATGGAAAAGTGAAAATCTGCGTACTCCGCATACTGTCAGCAATGTAATCGCTCATTTGCAAGAATCAGAATACAACAGATACGGTGTGCTTTATATGTGAGAGTGAAAGAGGAAGGTAGTTCGATTGTGATAGTTTTATATGTCGTATCTTATATATGTAAATAAGTAAGAGACTCATGGTACCTTTATTGACATGCAGCCATGAAAATGGCTGCAAGGTTAATATGATGTATTAGTTTTTTCTGTATTTCATTATTTTGTAGTATCTACTTGAACAAATAAAATACAATAAATAAATACAATAAAATGCAATAAATACTATACAATGAATACACCCATACTCTAAAATACCTTGATTCTGAACAAGTACTTTATTTCATACGAGAAATATATATGCATCGAAAATGACTCATCTTGACGTTCCGTGAGATGAAATTATCTTCGCGTTTCGAGGATTAAGGATCATTCATCGTGATTTTGTCATATATTAACATAATTTAAGAAAAAGAAATATATACAAGAAAAATAAGCGACAAGAAGAACTCACACAAAAGTAGGAGTGGACTTACACTTGGAAATATATCTCTCAAACTGCTGTTTGCGTGTTTGGATGCAATTATTGTTTGCCGTTAATACCGTAATTTTGAGTTTCTAATACAACTTATAGATAGGGAAACTATATACAGCGAAAAAAAAAGGATTTAGACAAGTTCGACAAAGAGGAAATCAGACTATCACACGTAAAACATGGACCATTTCGAAATCTCTTGCCCTTTTACGATAATTTGGATACCTTAGATAGAATACTTAAGAAATAACTATCACTCGATACACCTGGAAAGGCAACAGGCAACGAAAGAGTGACGACTACGTACATTCATCGCAAAAAGCAGTATTTGGACAACCCAATACTACTCGAAATGAATGTTCTAGGTATTCTTTTCTGTACAAGAGCAGTCTACTTAGTGTATTGAAGCAATCCACACGGTGTCAGGCAGGCCAAGCTTGTTGGAAAGTCATGCTTTACCGTTGGATACATCATAAAGCAACGTAAACAGAGCAATTATTGCGGAATAGAATTAGTTCTGGCCAACCAAGAAAACTAACTGCTCGGAATGAAGCTTACATTCTTCATTCTGTGAACAATACTCAAAGAATTAGTGCTAAAGATTTGGCTACTTCACTCGCCTAGAATATGTAAGTTAATGTTAGTAATTCATTGAACAACCCAAAATTCTTTGAAACAATTGGGATTTAGAAGATGTGTATCCAGGATATGAATACTGGCCACTCTATTAGTAATTACACAACTCCAAATCTTAACAGACCCTCCAACATTTTTATCAGTTAAAACAATGTTCTGCCTTCTGAAAGCTTCATTCTTCTTTCGCCACACGTCCTGATATCCATCACTACAATACAAGTTTATCTTAGTCTCATCCTAGAAAACAATAAACTTTTTCCAAAATTCCAGGCACTCATATTGATATTTCTTGGAAAATTAGAACTTCTTAGAAGGTCATCGATGTTTGCCAGAGGACAAATTGTCGAATCATTCTACACCACGACAACGCCAGTTCCCACTCAGCCCACACAATTGTTGACTTTTTGTCCAGTAAAAATGTCGAATTAACGACTCGTTGTCCGTACTCACCCGATTTATCACCTAATAACTTATTTTTGTTCCCAAAACATTAAACAGAAGATACGTGGTGAACGATTTGTGTCGCCTGAAGCAACTGTAGACGCATTCCGTACAGCGCTTTCTAAGATACCAGACTCCGAGTGGGAGAAATGCTTTCAAAGTTGGTTTGAACAAATGATAAAGTGTATCGATCTTGGTGAATGAATACCTTGAAAAGCAATAAAGCCATTCCAGAATTTTACCTTTTTTTTTTTTTTAATTGCAGAAACTTTTCCAGCAGCCCTTGTATAAGTTCGCTTCTGCTACGCTATAATTGGACCTTTCTGCACACGTTGGATCATTTCTATACACTTAAGAAATTATATTCGCACATCACATATGAATAATTCGCTTCAAAATAACACTTACAGTTTTAGGCATGTCAATATTAAATTGTTTACCCTTTCCATGGCAACAGGACTCAATAATTTAACACGATATAGCAACGATTGAGACGATTCAACCCGTACTTACACAATTAAAAACGATTTCTTATAATTGAAAAAAAAATCTTAACATAACTGAGAACATGCCGGTTTGAATATAAGATATAAGATCACTTATCAAATTTCCCAACCGTTGAGCTCTCTTCATTTCCCAGATGAGAATGCTGATATCTCATTTCTAAGAAAGTTGTTTCTCAGCGCACAGATAAGAACCTTTTTTCTCTCCATTTTAAGAAACCGTTTCTTTCTAGCGTGTACCATAATGATACAGGGAAATATTATTTATAGTTTTCCAATTTAACGAAATCATGCATGCTCTTTATCGCTTCCATGATAATGAGACGAACATTAGACATAAATCCTCCTGCCACGTGTAAATGGTTAAACTAAACTAATTCAAATTTTGTAGTATGATACACTATAGCACACTTAAGTTTGTCGACATTAAGAAGTTACCGTTACATTAGAAACAAATTACCGTTTCCATGGTGACGAGACGCTTTTATCAACAAATATCTTCGCGCATTATGTGAAAACTGTCTGATTAATTAGTTTGAAAGTAGGTATGACTATGTAGGACTCTTTCCATAGAGACTTCTATCAGATCAGAATGCTAAACATTTTCCCGTTTCCATGGAAACGATGTTCAATTACTTTACACAAATTCGTGTACCACCTGAGAACGACTCAATCGTTTCTATGTATTCTTTATGTTAATAGAGAGGAATATTACGAAAAGTTCAATGAAAAATAACTCTGGATCTACTAGAACTACGAAGTTTTTTGAGGAGTCGTTTAAAAGGTTTTGGAGACACGAGGTCAAAGCTACAAAGATCGTCTCTGCCCGTCGACAATTTTTACTCAGAAACCACTAACTCAGGTATCGTTTGAAATGTTTCTGCGAGACTAGTTCGAAGTCAGACACATCATCTTCGTACGTTGACAACTTACAACTCAGGAACCACTAGGACTTTGAAAGTGGTTGAGGTGTCTTCCAAAAGGTTTCGGCGAAACCTTACCAACGACACATAGATAATCCAAATCGGAGGTTTACTGCAAAAGCCTGGCGGTAGCATGTGCGTATAGTCCCCAGACTTGATCCTGTCTCACTTCATTAAAAATGTTGTATTTCGAGAGAGACACAGTGATGAACAATTTTATTAAAAATGAAGAATTGATCAAGTTTTATGTGCCACTTCGCTTCAAAGACAATAACCGGTCTTGGTTCTCATAGATAAACAAATAGTTATATTTTCAGTCATATAGCGTATAAAAGCTACATAAGTACTATCGCTTACTCATTATATGGTTGAAACGCACCCAAGTTCACAAACACAATTATTCCTGGCTGGGTGAAGTCAAAAATTGCAACACCAAAAACAATCCAGGAATATAAATAGTGTCGCCAGGAGCCTAGAGTACCCACGCAACGCATCTAACTAAACTCTAGCTCCAAACATTTTCTACACCCCAGACGAGCGGCGCAGAAATCTCTTCCAGATTTAAGAATATCTGGGAAAGAGGATTCCAGATCCTTGCTAAAAGACAATAATTTTGAACGAGGGAGGAAATACCGGTAAGGCAATACCTCCAATCTTTTAATTAGATCGTCGGTTCATACTCTGAAGTACCAGCTGGTTCAGATTAGCGATAAATTAAGAAAGGAAAAAGCAAATCCATACTTGGGAATAATCTCAAACGATCATACGCATATCAATTCATATGTGACTACGTCTTTAATCACTTCAAAGTCTACAAGGTGGCAAAAGACCATGTCTTACCTTACCTTAGTAGGGCCCACACCTGTAGTCCGGAATTGCAATTTGTGAAATAAAGACGACGAACACAACGAATAACGGTCGTAACTCAATCTAAACGTCGTGTCATAACGCAAAAATGCAAATAATATATATTCACTTAAATCACATACTGGAGTCACTTCATATGTCAACGCAGCATAAGCAGTAATCCCATATATAGTTCTTTTCCCAAGTTATTACATCTCAGCTGGCGAAAGAATCCTACCATTGGCCTACGGATTTATGAACCAAGCTAATCTAATTAAAAACGCATCACTCAAAACGATAAGTTTACCGAAACAGAGAAATAATTTAGTATCGACTGCTGTCAAACTTCATGTAATGATTCGTAGTTAAATTCAGATGAATATCATGGCAAACATTAAATAAATCACTGCACATCATAAATATTATTACACATTGTATATGGATTATCAACTAATGCCTTAATTCGTACCTAGTTAACTGAGAGGTTTTCCATACTACGTTCATTGAACAGAAAAACAAGATTGTTCGAAGAAATATAAAAATTTCAAAATTTCAATTTATTCATTTTAATTTACATGATGTAAGCTTTCGGAGTTGATAATTTCATAAAATCTGAACAGAATTACTATTCTGCTGTAGGAAGCAAACAAATTTGTATAGTCTATCTTGTATACATTGAATTAATTAACCCAAAACGAAAGTTGGTTTGTCAGATATAAATGTCCATAATTTCTATAATAATTAATGAATTTCACTGAAATTTTCATAAGTTAGTCCAAAAACATTGTTAATTAAGTTAGAAAAGTTTCAGTAATAATTTCTTACAGAAATGAAGTTATTATTCAAAACATACCTTAACGAAAGAAACAAGTTGGCCTTATAATAGGCGAGACGTCATTACAGATGATTATTACATTATACAATTGACGCTCGGAATAAATCTTGAACATGCAAAAATAACTTATAAATGTGACTATTGAACGGAGAATAGTGTCTGAAATTGAAACCAAGATTAACTAAGCATGTCGAATTATTAATTTTACAATTTACGTCAAAATTTATCGAAGAACTGTACGCAAAATGTTCGCACAAACATGTCGTTAATTTGACTAGTAATGGAGATATACGGTAGCTGTTTACATTGCTAACCGGGAATTTCAAAAGGATTTGGAAACTGGAGACGAAAAATTAGGCATATGATTATTAGAATCTAACGATCCGATATTTGAAATGTAGAAATTCGGTCAATAGCGGCCCCATACTAAAATTTAGAACATATTATACATTATGACAAATAATCTCCAAAACAAATTAATTAATTTTATGGACGTGAAAATTTCGAAGTAATCTTATTGATGAACCATCTTATTAGCACTCGTATCAGTTATTTTCTTCTTACAAAGATTAATATTTATTTCACAGGAATGAACAAAATCTGTCGAAATATTCTTCAATATACTAAATTTAGCATTTATAGTTACGACTTGTAGATAGGGCTCTGGAAATACAAATGACGGGAAACCCAGACATCCATCCTTCTGGTCGGTAAATTGGAACTGAAACTAACATGGCGGAGAGAGCAGTTCTCCCATCAACCGGAGAAGAAGGCTGATTCACACCAATCAGCAAGAAACACGAAGCCAAGCATTGACTAGGATCCAATCAAAAACAAGCACTAGATCCAAGTCAATGCTGCGTGACTAACGAAAACCTGAATAGATAACGACTGAAAACCAAAGCGAAATATAAAACGAAACACGCTCAAAGCGTGACTAAAACCAAACAAAGAGAATGAGCTAAGGAGAGCACGAAAGGAAACAGAACGTACTAAAAAAAATGAAAGGGGAAGAAAAATAAAAATGGAACAGCAACTAGGCTGTGACATGGTAAATATTGAGAATCCAAATTAATATTGTTAGTATATACAGGAAAATATTGTCAGTGTCAAATTATGGTTGTCAACTGATGACACTCATGCTTTTAATAGTTGTTAACTGGTTTGATATATACTCAAGTTCACCCATGTTGTGATTTTCAGAGGGGGCAAAGATAAAGCAACAGCTTTTTTCTAAGATTCGTATACCAAAAGTTATCAACAGGGTAATCACGACTGTATTTACTAAATTAAGGGCGCAAAAACTTAAAAAGAACCATGTCATGATGTACATTAAACCTACCTTAAAATATACTGGAAATGGATTGGGAATGGTTTGTTAATAACTTAGTAAACTTTATGATACTATTTATGAAATATTTGTCAAATATCTCTCTTGCAAAACATACTCTGTCCCAAAATATCCGTGCTGGTTTACTAACGACATTATTAGGAAACTCAAGGTTAAAACTATTTATCATATAAAATCCACATACAAAATTGAAAATTCAAAACCCTACTATCAGGAATTTGTTCGATTGCGTAGGGAAGTCAATAAAATAGCCTATATGGCCTTTATATGAAATTCTGAAAATAATATCAGTAATGATCTAGGTCAACTGTGGAAATTTATTCAAAAAAAAAAAAAATCTTCCCCCAAATATATTAAAATTTGAAGGTCGGGATTTGCGAAACTTTCAGTCAATTCGAAGCTTTATCATTCAGTAGAAATAAAACGATTTATCGTATTAATTATTAAATTCATAAGTATAATGAAG
This sequence comes from Lepisma saccharinum, assembly GCA_022664845.1. Taxonomy (NCBI): domain Eukaryota; kingdom Metazoa; phylum Arthropoda; class Insecta; order Zygentoma; family Lepismatidae; genus Lepisma; species Lepisma saccharinum. The sequence continues at coordinate 17,501 of JAGDQP010014003.1, forward strand.
TCATCAATCTCGAGCATATGTACTGCGTACAATGAAATGTGTAGAACTTTCATCGAATTGGATATAAGACCTATGTGGTATGTCTTCCAAAGCATTTAGAAATACTGTAATAAAGTTGTCTGTAAATGAGCATTGTAAATATCCGCACTCTAATTGGGCTATAAAGTCTGTTGTACTGTTAATAAATAAAT
>JAGDQP010014003.1:17791-46283 GCA_022664845.1 Lepisma saccharinum
ATATATATATATATATATATATATATATATATATATATATATATATATATGAGCTCCTGCCTAGCCTAGTCGGTAGCGCGCTCGACTTCAGTGCGAGCGGTCCCGGGTTCGATTCCCGATGGGGGCTCAAATATTTCGGTGTTGACCCAGCATCGTGAGGACAATTGGGGAGCTGCTGTGAATAAAAGACAGTGGCGATCACAGTGAGAGCTTCGGCTCTCCTCTCCCAACCCGTCTGGTCAGCGTGGGAGCAGTAGACCAACTCCTCCCTTCGGGGAGAGGCCTCATCCACTAGTGGATTGAATATGGCTGTGATTTATTACATATATATATATATATTTGTTTTGTTTTCTATCTTGCCCCCGCCCCCTCCTGATGAGCGCCCTTGTATATACTGTATAGGTATCCTCAGTGCTATTGCAAAACTACTGAGGTCAGAATTAAACAGAATTATATGAAAATTCTTCTTTGGAAAGCTTTTTTTTTTTAAAAAAAAAAAAATCCTTTTGTTAAAAGGAAAGCATATTCCAAGTGTTCGAACCCCACGGCCAACCATCAACACATAGATTTTCCAAGGTTTCCCTCAGTTTCACCAGGCGAATGCCTTAATGGCATCTTAAGTAAGGTTTTTCCCTATACATTCCTCATTATCTATCCTGTACCAGCTACAGTCAAGGATAACAAAAGGCTATAATTAAATTTAGAATTCAAAATTCAAATAGAATATATGTGAATTTTACGGTGAGGTTTTCGTTCAACTAACGGTAAACTAATGAATGACACCATTTTCATGTGAATCGGTTTCTGGTGAGCGCTAAGTTTACAAATATATTTTTGTAAACTAACATGCACACGAAAGAAACTAACATGAAACAGCATTTTCTCTTGAAAATCGTTATCAATATCACTATATTAAGATCACTTTGAATATTCTTCTATTGGAGGCCACATTTTAAAGACCAGTTTAAAAGAATTAGGATTTTCTGTGAGCTTTAATGTGTTTGATATGATCGTTCAGTCCCTAACCTTCAGATGGCACCAAGATCTCAATTTTTACATTTCTCAACTTAGATTGCTTTTTGCTTCCACTCTTATTATGCCTACGTACGATTTTAGAATCGCTTAATATATTCGAACAACATTTGACATAATCGCATAACTAATTCTAGTCAATAATTTAGAAAAAAATGAGGTATTAGTACCCGCTAATATAAAACGACAAAACTTTATTGATACAAGACAGCAGAATATTGTAATGAATTTGACGAAAATCTCAGTTACGAATGGTTTTAGAAACGCTTAATGTGTTCCAACTGTATTTGGCATAATCGCAAAAATAATTCTCGTCAATAATTAATAAAATTAAGTAATTAGTACCCGCTTCTATAATTCTATAGAACCACACAACTTTCTTTATTGATGTAAGACTGCAGAATAGTGAAATGAATGTCACCAAAATGAAAATTCCTTTAGTTCTGTAGTTTATACCGTTAAATATGCGTTATAATTGTATAAATTATTTATTCAAATAATCATCAAACTAACGGACAATCAAATAATTACCTGTAACGGATAATTGAACAATTCGGTTATGGAATAATCGAATAACTTATCCCAATAACAGTTAAAGAATAGGCCTAGCGTAGACCAAACTTCACCCCGGTAATGCTGCCTGCCCACGAGACGAGACTTTCCCCATTTTCCGTTTCGTCTGTTAACCAAAAACAACAACAGATTCACACAGGGAGAAAGAGAGAGAGAGGAAAAGAGAGAAAGTAAGAAAAGTCCGATTTTAAAACTACTTTCATTCTAATGAAAAAAATGTTAAGAATTTTGTTTTTTTTACTTAGTTTTCAAAACACAAAAGTCATCCAAACCTTCAACATAGGCTCTGGCCGACACCTATCCGAATCCTTTCCCTTTCCCTGTTCCGGCGTGATTCTTAGATACCTAAAGGCCATAAATAAAATTCAAAATTTCGTCTCCTCATAATCGGAAAATGAGATGAGAATAGAGAAGCACATCTGTTTTGAAACGAGATATAATATGAGACAATCATTTTACGAGACAGGAAGAAGCAGACAAAAATCATATCTCGTCTCAGGAACAACACTTGTTCCGAGAGCAGCAACAACGTTGTTTTTTTTTAGTTTTTCCGAGTAAATTCCTTGTCCGAATGACTCACCCACCTTTCATTCTTAACAATTTAAATATTCATTTTGTAAGTTCTCACATTTAATCCGTATTATCTTGTTTATTAAAATGTTCAGCTATTTGCTCGATTTTTCATTAGTTCGTTCTTCGAATATTACTTTCACGATTATTCAGTGATTCTTTCATTCGATTATTTTGACATATATAATTTTAACTATTTTATAATTATGTGTTATACTTTAATGATTATTATTATAATTAATATAACCAAAAAAATATTAGTCAATGAAACTTGATAGTTCTCGAAAACAGCCACGAAGAATTTCAACCTCACCTACAAGTATTTATTTTTTAAACATAACCAAACAGGCTTTTACGTCCAGAAGAACCCGAATTACTGTAGCAAGTATATCGGTTATCTGATAATCAACTCAATAATCGTTACCATCAATGTATTTCACATTCATTTACATATGTTAAGGCGAGTTACGTGTTTTTCTTCAGAAAAGTGTTTCCCTTGCAGTAACTATAGTCTATTTAACCCGTTAGACAACCTTTCAAAATAGACATTATCTTTAGATCGATAAAAAAAAAACAACGAAGTATTCAGATAATAAAAGAAGTTTCTCTTATTACAACTTATGTGTGAACGAGAACATTTATCAATATTGAATATGGGTGACAGGATTTGAATATCAATGTCGAACGACCACCTTTCAACACCTTCAGAATGAACCTCGTTTTCGAAAAGACCTATTCATAAAAAAGGCAAATAACATGTCATAAGGTTATTTCTTTTTATATTATGTTTTGTAACGCCTTTTTTTTTATTATATACGAACGGCAATAAGTAGCTAAGTAGAAATTTATTTTAAAAAAGTCTAAAGGAGAGGTCAGCATGAGGTTGAAGGAAGATAGTTTTGACAAGAATTTATAGTCATCTGAGAAGCCGATATTTTAATGTCATGTTTATCTTGTTCATGATCATTAACACGTTCCGTATATAATTCCTTTGAAATGGTCAGCGTTATACAAGAATTGATGAGGAAGATCTAAATGGAAGAAAAGGAAAAAAAACATAAATGATTCTTTTTCATGCCAATCAACCGATATATGGGACTACTTAGAAGATAAAGAAAATGAAGGAATATATCATAATATTGGTCATTCAAAGCAACCAGAATGAGGTGGCTGTTTCCAGCGCGCTACGCAACATAATTAAATGTTACTCGTAACATTACGTGAAGAAGCAAATATATTATTAATTCTCTTTCTCTCTCCCACTCTTATTCTGGGCGCACGTGGGTATATGTTATGGTTTAATTTGTGCCAGTACTGAAATGTATAATATTATTATAATAATTAACTGAAAAATACTGGAAAAAGATTGGATATTCCATATGTTCAGTCCGAATCCTATATTATTTAGGCTTAAAATAAATTACTATCATTTTAAGACGTTCTCTTATCAACCTCGGATAACATTTCAATGATGTTTATCTTCTTATAGCTCAAAATGTTTCCTAAATACAGTGCAGGTCGGTTCTGTATCTCGATGCAAGAATAAGGTCAGACTCTCCTTAATGGGGGTTTCATCTCTCCAAATTCTCGAGCACACATCTTCAACTTCTTTAAAAAAAGAATATCAGTTAAAATTGGATAGAAACCAGGTATAACTCTACTTATGCCCTCACAATTTTGTCTTTATAACCTTCTAAAAACAATTTAAATCCTGGGTGAATCGCTGTCTTGATGTTTTCAACAACTATTAACCTGGAAATATTCTGTGAGCACAAAATTTGGTTAAATTAAAATGTTATTCAAAGTACACAAAAAATCATTTTATCCGCAACTAATAAAATGTACACAAATAGAAGTGTACTCTTTTTTTATATATACTTTTTTTCAGTTTACAATGGTTCGTGGTGTCCTCAAATCTTGCAACGTTAATTTAACTTATTTTCCGATGTCGTACAATGATGAAAATTTGAACAGCGACGTAAGTCTGGTGACAATACAATATTCTATTTATATATCTATACATTTTAAAAGCATATTTTAAATCTTTTTTTTTTAATATGAATTTCTTTATCCTAAAATCAATACTACCCTGCATCGATGTTCCGCTTGTCTGGTTGCAGAGCACTTTAGGACTTGGTTCACGAAGCATTAGCTTGAGAAAACGTATCCGAAAACCGAAATAACTCGAAAAAAGAAAACTTTTTAGACACACTTTTCTTACCAATTCGTCAAATAAAAATGAAAAAAAAAAATGTTTATGCATGGCTAAAAAGTAAAGCATGGGGCGCGCCAATTGAAGATTTTATAATGTGACTGTATATGAGAGCGCGTTGCGCACCCGATGATTCTCTTTTTAGTCATGCATAAACAAAATTATTTTTTACTTTTTAGTACGAATTGTTTAAGAAAGGAATGTCTTTTAAAAGTTTTTTTTTCGAAGTGTGTTTAATTAAAGAACTAGTAGTTTCTATAAGGTCAAATATAGTTGGAGGAGATTATACTTCATTTTGCCATCACGCTTTAAGAAGAAAAATCATTATTTCTCTGTTTTTTCTTACATAGGTTAGGTTTACTGGTGTTCTCTGCAAGAAAGGTGCATGCATGGAATTGTATTGTACTACTTTTCCACCGCTTCTTTTCCATTTCAGTTGCAAAATAAAATTAAAATTGATACTAAAGATAACAATATTTAATACGCAATATATCTTATTTTATTCAAGGTAATTCAATAACATTTTTAAGGTTCCTATACGTACAACACCGACTTTGAACTAGGAACTTCGAAGAAGTGCCATTCTTGCACCCAACCCCTCATTTAAAATCGTAGCATTTTTAATCCTACCTTGAACAATTGATAAAAGTCGTAAAAATATAATTTAAGTGTGAAAAATGTCTACATTACGTAACACCACAAAGTAAATACCACCAAAAGTAGAAGCGAATATTTTGATCTAAGTTCGTTCAACTTCACCAAATTCAGAAACAATAATAGATTCAGAATTAGCAGATGGAGAGCCTCCTACTTATTAACCTTGAATTAGGTTCAGAAGTCAAAGTGAATAAAAATAAATCAACCAGAAAACATAGCAACGGTAAACAATGGAATTAACTAAATCTTTGCATAACCCTCTTTCCTGAGACTGACGATAACAAGGTCATAAGAGTGTCAGTGTGTGTGTGTGAGAGAGAGAGGGCAGGTGAAGAGAGAAACTAATAATCTAGAGATCTCACGAATAATGCAAAGAGTCAGTCAGGAGCAGAATAAATCTATCAAAATTGAGTTTTATGTATTAATATACCTTCTACAAAGATGATCACAGAGAAACATTTTTCATTCTATCCCCTAGATATAACCTCTTCTTACAGAAGTTTCTTCGAGTATATTTAACGTGCAATAGCTTGGTAAAAAATGATTAATTGTGTTCCATGATTCTAATACTAACAACTATATTTTTCAATGACAACTACAACATAAAACTTAATTTAAATTCTGAATGATGATCAAAAGGGTCTTCTGCAAATCTTTTTTTTTTTTGTTTCTTTCTTTCTTTGATGACTTTTTCTGTATATAGACTGAGAATGAAGACGGTTCTTCTTAGTTTTGAAGGCTCTGTTAATAAAGTGTAGAAAGAATATAATTAACACTGGCACAATCAGGAAACAATGAGGGTTAGAATGGAGATATGTCTTCACAGACTATCAAAAATAGTTGAAGAAGATGAAAGAATTGAAATTTTTAACGTGTCTTCAGGGTTTCCTGTGTGTTAGTGGAACAGTGTTAACTTTTGACAACTACATAAATATGATTTCAATGATTGGAGTGGGCAGACAGGAACCTTTGTTGAAAATCAACCATTGTTCTTACGAATGTAATAAATAAAGTACCTAACTAGGAAGGTCGCGAATTATTTGTTATGGAGATATGGAATTATTTAAATGTGCATACCGGCAGAGGTTTCAGAGCGGGTTGAGAAGTAATCTACTATGCTTCGTACAAGAAAAAAAAGAAATATCTTGACTTCACATATGCGCGATATGCTTTGTGTTTCTTCTACATGTTTGATCGTTAATTAGGCATTGCCTAATTCTTTGATTACTTTGTGGTGACGTACAGAAACGCACATGTTTGGTAACCTGCGGGAGAATGTAGCAGAATAATTAAACCTTATTACCTGAAAAGAAACAGTTGTTGTCCAGCATCTGTGGTTGAGCGGGTAGTGTTACGGAATTTACAAATACTGAAAACGCACCCAGGTACAATTACCGCTCAGGTTCATTTTGAGTGAATTTTGCCAGATTTTTGTTAGTTATATCAGACGAATCGCGCACTCGTAACTAGACTAATGTAAGGGCAAGGTCTGACTATTAATCTCGGCCCGTATGTCTACACGCTTCCATCGTTCTATTACAGTACAGTCAGTAGCTGCACTCCGAAAATTCCATTGGAAGTTCCTGCCCCAACCAGTCTACATGCAATTTCCATATGTTTGGACAGTACAAAGAAAGTTGGAGGGGACCCACTTTCGGTCAGTATAGGATGTGCAATAGAGAGTGCAGCTTGAATTTATCTACAGTTGCATGGCATCCTAGTGGGAGACTGTGTTATCAATGGTAGAAAATATTGCCATCCAAGTATATTACTTTTTTTTTTTTAGAAATATCCTGATTGAGTTTCATTTGACTATTCCCTGTACTTGTGAAATTAGATTTTTGAGCTAATATACTCTCACATTATGTGTTCTCGAGAATATCATAATTCCGGCAGACTGACATTTGAAATAAACAATTATAAAAAAAAAACTAGTTTTTAATTTGAAGTTGGAGTTTTTAATTAATTTACGTAAGAAATTATATATGGTACTATTCTCTTGTAATGTGGCTACCAGTCGTCCATAAATAGACATAGTGGAAATTAATGTATTTTGTACGGTATTTATTAAAAGATTAAACAATAATTTTAAAATTGCATCTGCTTTCTGATGGCAATAATAACCTTCGAAATCCAGGATGTCTAATAATTATGTATTATCAACTCATGGTAGGTTAACTCAACTCACGCTGGCCAAAAATGCTCATTATTTCTGGGTTTAGCAACTGTAACTTTAGTTACAAAACTGCTCATTATTTATTAATACATGTGAAGGGCATGAGGCAAGATTAGTCCTATGCAACATTTTTGTGAGTCTGAGAAAAATGAGAATGAACATTTAAAAATAATCCATGAATCAGAATATATATATTTTCCCTTCAAAATTATTAGTTTAAATTAAGGTCCAGCATTCCGTTTACCACTTATGTAAAAGCCAGTGAATACATTTGAAGAATATTAAAACAAGTGCTAGGAATTGTGTCATGTTGCTCCAGGGTTTTCATAGTAATTTATTGTACGTACTTTGAAGTTCCTTTTAAAGTCTTAATGAAACATTACTTTCAAAATGCGGAACTTTAGTATTTATTTTACATACTTTTCTTTAATTCACAATAGTTCATCGTGTTCTCAAAACTTGCAACGTTAATTTAACTCATGCACAGCGACGTAAGTCGGATGACAATACAATATTTCGTTGTTACTTTAATATATTCCTATATATTTTAAAAAGTATAACTTTTTTTTTTTAAGTAAGAACATGTTATACATAGATGAAATAATTGGAGATCACCAATGTGGATTAAAGAAATAAGTTCCCTTTGCTGGACCAGATTTTTCAACTTGAGACAAATCTCCGAGAAGAAATTTGAACACAAGGGAACTAACTGTTCACCAGTTATTCATTGATTTTAAGAAAACATATGATTCTATCAAAAGGGAAAAAACTATACAATATTCTGGTACAATTTGGAATTCCGAAAAACAAAACTTCTTTAACTAGTGAGCATGTATCTCAGCGACCACATAAGCAGAGAACGGATGGGTAATATGATGTCAGATAGTTTCGAGATTCGCAACGGATTGAAACAAGGTGATGCCTTGTCATCATTACTGTTTAATTTTGCGTTAGAATATGCGATTAGAAAAAAAAAGGAGGACAAACCGGGACTAATATTGAATGGCTTAAATCAACTGTTCGTATACGCGGATGATGTAGATTTAATAGGGTAGCATCATTTACTCATTGGTACCATATAAGTGCACTACAAACTAACACCAATGTTTTAGTAGAAGCGTGCGATGAGATAGGTCTGCAGGTAAACATAGAGAAAACAAAATACATGATAACAATCCGAAACACAAGGAATGAAGGAAATAGATACATATTAATTAAGAACGAGAACATAGAGAAAGTGAACAAATTTAAATACTTGGGAGCATATGTAACGATAAAAACGAGGTCACGGAAGAAATAAAAGGTCGCTTAGCATCGGGTAATGCATGTTTGTACTCAGTCCATAAACTTCAAACATCGCGATTAATATCAAGAAAGTTAAAATTGGAAATATACAGAACGGTTATTCTGCCGGTAATATTTTACGGTTGCGAAAGTTGGAGTACGACCCTAGTAGATGAACATAAACTATGAGTGTTTGAAAATAAGGTTTTGAGGAAGATATACGGGCCGAAATGGGACGAGATGACTAGAGAATGTAGAAGACTGCATAATGAAGAATTTCACGGACTTTACGACTCACATGATGTTGTAAGAATAATGAAATCGCGACGACTAAGGTGGGCAGGCCATGTAGCTCGGATGGGGTAGAAACGAAGATTATATTCCATCGTGGTTGGTGAGCGGGAGGAAAGAGACTGTTGGGAAGACCGAGACGACGTTGGGAGGATAATATTAGAAGAGATCTTCGAGAATTAGGTGTCTGTGATGAAAATTGGCTTGATCTTGCTCAGGATAAAATCCTGATGCGGCGATGCACTTGCGTAGCAATAAAGTAAGTAAGTACTTTTTATCCTAAAATAAATACTAGCCCGCAGCGATGTTTCTTTTGACTAGTTGCAGAACACTTTAGGATTTGGCTGACAAGACAGCTTGAGAAAAAGTATCCGAACACTGAAATAACTCGAAAGAAATAATTTAAAAAAACTTTTTAAAACATACTTTTGTGAAACAATTCGTACTAAAAAGTAAAACATAATTTTGTTTATGCATTACTAAAAAGAATAGCATGGGGCCCGCGAATTCAAGAGTTTAGAAAGAGAGACTGTATTTTCCTTTTAGTCATGCATAAACATTATTTATTTATTTATTTTTACTTTTTGCTACGAATCGTTTAAGAAACGTATATTTTTAAAAAGTTCTTTTAATTATATATTTTTTTACTTTAGGTCTCTTCATAGCAAAGCTATAACAAAAGAGACATTCTATTCCTGCTCATGGTGTCCGTCTGTCAGTCCGTGTCCAGAAATTAAATCTCAAAAACTACAAGGTGTAGAGAGATGTGTCGGTGTCGTTGGAAAGGTCGTAACTAGACTAGCTCAGAGCCCCTCGAACCGCCTTGATTGGTACAATGGTTCAGAGTAGCGAGCCCATTTTTTTAAAAATATTAGTTCAAATTCAGTTATACCCAGCTGCGCCAAACTGGCATAAACATTATGTTACACAATACAAAAACACTGAGGTCATCTACGTCTCCAAGAAACCCATTTACCAGTGTTGCCAACACCTTTTCTGTAAAATTTTCTTCTTTTCCATCAATTATTTTAGACACAGCAGCACCAAACTTGGCATAAAGAACATTTGACATGATAGCAACATACTGTGTGTGTTCCCGTCCTCAAGAAGATCGCTTTCAGTGTTTCCAACCCGTGCCTAAAATATATATCTGATGAATCACAAGGTAGAGACGTGGCTGAGGTGCCGTTGGAAAGGTCTAGATTAGCTCAGATCAGTCAGAACACAAGAGTCTTTATTGGTGCAGTAGCTACAAAAAAATAGTCAGTTATTTAAATTGCTTCCATTCAGTTAGACTTAGCTGCGCCAAACTTAGCGTAAGCAATTATTCGACACAATGGAAAAGTACTGTGTGTTTTCCCGTACCTAAGCATAATAATTGTCAGTGTTGCCAGCCTATTATATAGAAATTAATGCTTGCGTGGATAAAATGTTATCAAGGGACAGGAGCCTTTGCAATTGTTAGTAGAATTGAAATTCAATCTTATTTAGTTCTAACGTGTTTCCTTTCGTCAGCACCAATGTTGCACTTAGTAAGTGCCAATACCAGTGATTGGACGCAAGTGTTAAATATAATACGAAATTCAACTCAAGCTTTGTATATAGATGCATTGCATTGTTTCTTACGTTTGACACTTGATGTAATCAACTATTCTTTGTCACCGGTATAAAGAAACTTTGTACCGGAGTCTAAGAAGTTATTACACAATGAGAAAATTCTCTTCTCGTTTAAAAGTTTTTGCCAATAATTTACATAGGACCACTTCAAGAAGTTTCATTACATTTCAGTAATACATTCCTTATCCACATTCAACGTGACATTGGACGTTTTTGCAGTTTTCCCATGGAATCTATGGGGGCAAGAAGAAACTTTAAAGCATATGCCGCTATTTATGAATATACAGTACTCTGGTCCGATATCTGCCGAATTACCGAGAGACCACTGTATTTCGCAACCTGATAGCAGCAGTCAATAGTGCCACGTATGAGCATGTTGCAACAACCGTTAACTCGTTTTTCATCAAAGTGTGACATAGGACTTTCTTGTCCCGTGCCCTTCATATATAAAAAGGAACTAAATTCGAATATCGATAACCAGTAATCACACCATATTACAGAATACGATTAGAATTGAAGATAGTAGAGACCGTTATACGTCACGTATAATCTTGTAACGATAAGTATTCAATCAGGCCGAGCTACGGCGGCAATCTAAAGGGATAACGTTAGTCGGAAACAGACGTAAGTCGAAGTCAGATGTTAAGGATGCTGCTACTCGTGGATTTATGCAATGAATCTAATGTAAACATCCTGTCTGAGTTAAAGCGTAAAATCACACATTACGTTCTGAAAAACAACAGTTTATATCTCACCAATGAACCAACAAAATTGAAAAAAAATCTGACGTTCAAATTGTTGAACCCATTTGGACAATTCGTCGAGTTTTGTCGTTCGCAAAGCATGTATAAACGTTTTCTAAACGGTTTTTTTATTCTCAAAATGGTTCTATCGATGATACACAGTGGGTTATTTAACTAGAACTCTGTGATATATCGATGATGGATGCATGGTCAGAAGGTAGCTTTTGATGGAAGTGGGATTCGACGTACCACCTACACAGTAACAAGGAACAGACGCTTCATGTCACCGTTCAACTAATAGAGTACTTAATATAATTAGTACCGTCAAAATATTTGCCCTCGAAACGCACTGTGTAACTTTCAAGACCTATCGCACACGTTCTATTTAAGAAATTAATTTGGGAAAATATCTTAGATAGGCCTAAAACTTTTATTTTAAACTGTTTCTCTTATCCTGAAATGAGTTACCCAATTTTCTTGAAATAGTAAAAATTTAATCAGTTTTGAATGTAAAATTACCACTAATTCATTATTCTTGAAAATTACTCGTAGGAATGTTGTAAATTACGCAACCAGATGACAGCATTGGAAGCTACCAGAACCTTAAGCTTTGTGTGTCAAATTTAGAGACATATAAAAATTAATACTATATGTTTATGTAGCAATGATATATGAACAATGGTGTTTATGAAAAGATTCCTTAGGCTTATCTACATAATTATCAAAATATAGCAAAATAACAAAATCTGTCACACTTAATATTATGCAATACGTTAATGAAAACGTTGAAATTGTTTTAACCTTAAAATAGAGAGTAATACGGGAAAAACTAGATATTATTAGAAACTTTTATTATTATTATTTTGTAGAGGGGCAAAGAGTTTGGAAAGCTACGTTGTCTTTGTAGCTTAAATTACATGGCTAACCAAACGCTTCTGCACATTTAATATATAACCACTGCTTTTGCTTGTGGAGTAAGCCATCACAGGCGGTTACAATTACTTTCAGGAAGGTCTTAATAAATGTTACTAGAGACAAAATTCAATTCAAACTCCCCAGAACGGCTCCAGGGCTTTAGGGAGGTTGAACGAATAGGATGTTATGCAGGGAGAGAGGAGAGGGGATCGGGATCTCTCAAATTTCAATGATAAAATACAAACTAATGTGTCCTGTTCCCCCCATCAATCGGATATTTTGCGCCTCTATAAAGAGAAAGGTAAGGTGCAAGTACGAGAATCGAATCCGGTTACTGGGCGATGGAATTTGCAAGACTCATCCCTAAGAATTTTTTTTAACGACGAAGTGCTCCTTGGTTCTCTAGGGCTGAAAAAAAGTACTCTATGTTCCTGTCCTGTGTGACTGAGAATTACTTATTTTTAACAAAATTGAATTGACCTGGGATAACAGTACGAATTTTGAAATGAAACATATGAATTGGATAACAGCAAATAAACTTTATAAGATACTCAATTGAAAAAACAAAACAATAGAAATAACAAAACAAAGAAGTACCAGAGGATGAAGTCCCCTGGCGGATTTGTTGGAAAGTAAACAAAATCAACTTTTAGTATATTTACATTCTTGACTCCAGTAAGTTTTACATGAAAGCCTGAGACATTGAATCATTAATTGCCCACATGGTAGAAATTACACGGTTGGGATGGAGATCCCACTAACAAACAATTGAAAGCAATACTCATAAATTTCAGGTCACTAGAATATATCAGATACATAAACAAAACACATTACTTAATCGTTTCGATATTATATGAAATTTACACTGGCTACTTTGAGAAAACTAATCACAATCGAATAGACAAAGAAAGGTTTTTAGCCTATGAACTTCGGTAAAAGATTACTTGGTGCAGCTGATGATTGTATGAATAAGCATTTTTTTTTTTTAGTTCCCAAGTTGGCAAGTGAACCACTTTCTTTATGTTTAGATATATATAGAGAGATAATGTTAAACACTTATAGTATTGCACTATATCTGTCAAATTAGTTGTTTGAATGGTTTCTCTAGAACAAGGTAAGTCACAGAAACATTTGTCTAAAGCAGATTTGACATCACGTTCCTCCAAACCGTCTGCGTCGGCATAAGCCGGAACGGGAATGATAGCGTTCCTGATCCAAAAGCTCAGTTCTATCCCGAAAGTTATTGCCGCGTTGCTGCAATTGTTCATATGATGTCCGGGGACAAAATAGGACTAATAAAGTAGAAAATGTGGTGCGGATATCAACATTGTGACTTTGGAGAGTTTACTCCCCCACGGATTGACAATTCTAGTTCCTCAAATAAGCAGTTTCTTCAATCTGCGTCTGGCCCTTGCATATATGATGCAACAATATGTCGGTAATTTGTTAGATCCTACCTGTTTGTCCGGAAACCTCCAAATAAACACTTTGACACTCTCTGGCCTGGATCCTGCTGCTTCCTATGTCCACCAATGTAACTTGTGAGCCGCTGTAGCATAGTCCCACACCTGAGGCTTGAGGCTCGTTGTTACTGACCATACTGGTCCACACACACACATGCTGAATTTATGTACAGATGCATTGTCATTTACACACTTCAATTTTCGGCTTGTACCAACGTATTGAACACAACAAGTAAACATATTCAATAAAAAGAAAATTGGAATCAACACGGAGAAGCAAACTGATGAAAAAGGTTTCTCGAAGATTAGGGCGCACTAAACGCGATTTAGCCACTCATGATAATTAGTATCTTAACACGTAAAAATAATTATTAAGATATGTGTGACTACCGAATCACGCTTCACTCGAAGTTATGTCGACGAGATCTTTAACTGTTCTGCCCTTCGAAAATCCAGCCTTGCCCTTGTCTCCGGGATGACCCACTTTCTTCCTCCTCCTGACACTCAAAATTTCAAAAGGATCCATTCCTATTTGCTATTGCTGTTGTTTACATGCCATTCTGGTGTGTATTTCAATCGACAAACCGTTGCTGGTGTCTAATTAGATGCGAAAATCGGTACGTGCTTCAGGTAAGATGTATAGGATTCTTTCTTCGTCGGTGGTCACATACAGTGTCTTCTGATTCCAGACCTAGTCCTCGACTTGTCGGCGACAACCACATTTACAGGTCTATAAAAGGCACGGTACATATTCTTTGTAAACAGGGAAGCCATTATCCATTGTAAGGCGCTGTTTTCCAAAATTGCTTCCAACGGGCGGCCGGTTGAACTTTTGTCCTTTTATTCTTGAAGAAACACCGAAAATGAAAACGGGATATAAAATGAAACAAAAATGAAAAAAAAAAAGGTTTTGATTTAATTCATCCGATTTGCATATAAAAACTCATAGTGACATAATAAATAAAACATATGCATAAATACGATGATGTGAACTGTTACAAATATTACCAGCATCAGGGTTTCATTCACTCTGCGTCAGTTAAGCATAACCTTATCCCCACTAATATATCACAACCGATTTCTTAAATGTATCTTATAGCTGATTCTGCGGCAAAGGACAGTCTGTTAAGTTTACCATAAAGACTGGACAAACACAAAGAAAAGGACAAATAAGGGCTTTTCTTTTATTGTCGATTACTAATGGAAACGAAAATACAATAAGTGAACTTCTTTAGCTTGTACAGTATATAGATTTTGTAGAAATGTTTTGAAATTGATGTATTTATATTTAGACAAAATACAAGAAACGTGGAACAGAATATGTTTATACATACATGCTTCGATTTAGTGGTACTAATTATTATTATTCATTATAGATATTCCAGTTTAATCCGACTGGGCTTTGATTCAGCTTACGTTCCCCACCAAGCATAACTAACCTAATGCCATGAAACCTAACCTATAGTAGATTAAACTAAGTAAATCAACATGTTAAAATTAATGGAACTGATCCATTACCCTGTTCCTCTGTTACGACCTGAAGTTTTCTACAAGGTCCAAATAAGGTCTTATTGTGTTATTGTCTGTTAACAGTGGGGCACAATAACTGGGTCCGCAAGGAAACTGTTTAAAGACGAAGAATTAATTAGGTTTCTTCGTAAAGGCCTTGTCTACTTGTGTGGTGCCCAATGGGTCCTCTGCAAATCGCAACGAAGTCCCTCACGTAATTGTTATGAGATATATTATTCTTATTTCTCATCCGTCAAAGATTTTGAAATTTACTTCTGTAGAGTGTTGCGAACCCATTCGAGATCAATAATATGATGCGTGCAGAGCAGTGATTTTGTCAGACACCTCCCCGAGTGGGGGTATCGCCCCCAAAACCATTAAGAGCATGCCCCAACTTTAAATATTTTTCGGTCAAAAATCGATAGAAACCATATGAGTAGTAGGAGCCGAAGCGTGCGGAGCTTGTTACACTTCGTTCCAACAAAATGAGTAAAAATATGAGTCCTAAAATAAAAAGCGTTTCTGAAATCCTTCAGGAAATGAAAAAACCGAATTATCAATTTGCCTTGCAACCACGAATAGTATCTCACATTATACGGAGGTACCCAAATAATGCACTGAAACTTGCTCGGGCCGAACATGCTGCCATAGCAAAGAAACATCAGCCTTCTACTTCTGAAAAAGCGAATGTTTCAATTCAAGATCCTGTCTCCACTTCGTCTTCATCTGTAATACATGATTCGTTGAACACAACTGGGCCGATTCCGTCGCCGGAGTTGAAGTCTAAGTCAGATACCTTTTTAGGGCCACTTGAAGAATCCATGGGTCAAGACACCGATTCCTCTATGGATATTACTGCAGTACCTGATAACAATGAAGGCTTTATTGCACCGAAGAAAACAGCTAAACAGCGGACGCCTGTCTCTTCACCTACAGTCAAAATTGTAAATCGTTTTCAAACTTTTGAGTCCGATGACATTGAAGAACCTGACGCTGTCAAGTCGATCAAGCCACCTGCTCTCTTCATTTATGGTATAGATCAGAAATACAACTTCACCAGGACCCTTTCGGCTACTTGTAGAGTTCCACCAAAGATACGTCATACAAATGAATTCATCTGTTTTCAAGCTGCCTCTCAGGAAGATTATAATAAACTAAAAACATACTGTCAACAAACTGACGTTCAATTCACCACAGAAGTTCCTAAGCAAGATAGGCCATATAAAGTTGTTATCAGAAAGCTACCCTCTGATACCAGCACTGAAGATATTTACACAGAGCTTCAAGAAAGGAATTATCCAGTACTCGATGTAAAACAGATGTACCGCAGAGAACCAGCATCACATCATCGAACTTACTTGCCTCTCTTTTTGGTTACTCTCCAGCGAAATTTCAATCTTAAACAGCTTTTTCAAGAAGAATATTTATGCTATTATCGCATTATTATTGAACAATACAGGCCAAATAAATTTCTGCAATGCTACCGCTGCCAGCGTTACAATCATACGCAATTTACTTGTTTTATGAAGCCAAGATGTGTCAAGTGTGCCGGCGCCCACCTGAGCACTGACTGCCCAAAAAAGGACCGCACTTCACCTGCCAAATGCGTCAATTGCAATGAGGACCACCCAGCTAACTACAAGGGATGTTCTACCTTCAAGAAATACAAGTCATATCGCAATGCAGTCACTGCAAATCAAAATGAACCTGTCAGACAACAATTTCCTGAAAACGTTCCTGCTTCTTCCAAGCCAGAACTACCGAATCTTGCTGCCAAGAATACACAGAAAAATACTTCTCTACCTGACAGTCCGAACTTTCTCGAAATTATGCAGAAAATTACACCATTTGTACAGCATCTCAGCTTTGAAGCCGTCATGAAAATCATCGCAGATGGATTTATGAAGATTCAAGATACACAAGACACTACCACCATTATTATGATCCTTATTGACGCTGTCACTAGTATTTTGGAATTGAACAACAAATAAACAGAACATAGTTCGCTATTTCAAGAAATAATTATATAAATGGAGTAACTTAACATCTACAGTGATTCAAGATCATCAGCCAGTTGACTTAACATCGTTCTTCCTTCTCCTAAAGTATGAACTTCAATCAATATCAGGAAAAATTCTACTTCGTCAATAGTTCACCTCAAGATCAAAATTATTCACTTCAAGTGCACATACAGGTCTGCGACAGTTGCGACCTGTTCATTTTCTATACGCTTTCTCATCCCGTCAAACAATCATATAGAAGCCATGAGCAGAACTGCTCGATACTTCATCCATAGAACGTCATTTTTCTCTGCTCTGCTCTGCTCGATAGAAACCGTGCTAAACTCCTATTACACTTTCGTAATTTTGAATTGACAACCCCCAAACTTAAAATCCTAGCGGAATCTCTGGTGTAGATCAATTACAATTCTTGAGGCGTCCTTTGCAAAGTGCCATTGCTTAGAAGTATCAATAAAGTTAAGAAATATTTTATACCAATCCATCAATATGTTCATTGCAGTTAGCTTCATAAAGATAAAATGAATTTTATGGGTGGTAACAGCACTATGGCTTACGCCCGTCCCGATACGGGGGAATCCCCTTATCTTGGTCGTCAAAATTTAGCTGTTAATTAAAATAATATAAAGATGAAGATGTAAAAGGTCTTCACAATCAGCCTACTGGTGGAAATGGCCAATATAACAAGGAAGCCTGTAAATGGGCCTTCACAAGATAAAACAAAAATACACCATAAAACTTAACAGCTAATTAGCATAATCATATAAAATAAACGGAAATCATAAAACTCTCTGCAAAAACAAGTAAAAGTATTACCGTTTAAGTTTAGGTTTATACCTAGGTTTCCCTTTCCTTCCCACGAGATTAACATTTATATCCATCAGGTGGTCCTCAATCATGTCTGAAGCCAAAGATGAACTTGGTTCATCGATAGTATGTGCAGACTCTTCCTGAGCTAATTGAGCAGCCAAAACGTTCATCAAAGTCTTAATGCTTGTAGCGAAAGGCGAAGTTCGAGCAAATTTGGAGACTTTATAAGGACTAAAAGTAGTCTTAACCCGTGGAGTTCTAGAAATCTGCACAGGTGTTTTTTTGTCCCTGACTCTGTGTCGGCATATTGCGAGAAGTCTCTGATCCTTTGGAAGGCTTCGGAGGGTCTACATGCACATCAGACTCTGTTTGTGTTGAGACATTAACTGTCTGGGTACCAACCGAGACAGTTTTAACTGGTATCCTGGCTACAACATGTGAAAACGCACCAGAGGGAAGGGTGCGTTGAGACTCTCTTAATCGACGTTTAGCATCACCAGCGGATATTTTCTCTAATACCATCAGCTCTCGAATTCGCTTTTCCTCCTGAAAAATAGGACAGTCACGCGACTAGGCCGTGTGTTCACCCTTGCAATTAACACACTGAGGTTTCAGTGACTTACAAGAATCCGCACCATGGCTACTGGTTCCGCATATTGCACATACAGCAGAGGTAGCATTACACGACGTGCTGGTGTGTCCATAGTGCTGACATTTAAAACAGCGGAGCTGACTGGGTATATATGGACGGACAGGCAAACGGGGGCCTCTATTCGAGAAGTATTTCAGATCATAAAAGAAGTCTTTCAAGGACTTAACATAATGCATATTTTTACCAGAATTCATCAAGGTTTAGCGCGCATTCAGAGTGCTGAAGACCAATACACGAAATTAGCAATCATTTTCGAAATCATCTTCAGTGCCCTCGATGATGGATCGGAATAAATCCAAAATAACAAGAAATATAAAAGTATCTTTTTGGAATGCAGATGGTGTCTTCGAACAAAAACAAGAACTTAAATACTTCCTAAAGGAACAACACATTGATATACTACTGCTAAACGAAAGTCATTTAAAACCTCATCATATTTTTAAAATCTCCAATTACCAAATCATTCGAACCGATAGACCGGGTAGGAAAGGTGGTACAGCGGTTATTTTTAAAAATCATCTTCCAGCACAGCAAATTGCTCTTCCTCCTCTTCAGTCACTTGAAGCTACTGGAATTCGTCTTTATTCACAAAACCTTCAGATAATACTTATTGCTATATACAAACCTCCTAATATT
Source organism: Lepisma saccharinum (assembly GCA_022664845.1). Classification (NCBI taxonomy): domain Eukaryota; kingdom Metazoa; phylum Arthropoda; class Insecta; order Zygentoma; family Lepismatidae; genus Lepisma; species Lepisma saccharinum. Next base: position 36,950 of record JAGDQP010014003.1, read on the forward strand.
CCACTAATCCCAGAAGACATTAGAAATCTCAGTGCCCTTGGTCAACATGTAATTCTCGCAGGTGATATTAACTGTAAACATCAACATTGGAACTCACGAGTCCGGAATACGTCTGGTACAATTCTTTATGACGCCTTACCAACATTGGATGTATACCCAGTTTCTACCACTGAACCTACATTTTTTCCTAGAAATGGTGGTCGTCCAGACATTCTGGACATAGCCCTTGTTAAGGGAATACAAATAACTGACGGACCGTATGCAATAATTGTACTGGAATCTGATCATATACCTGTCTGCTTATGTATTCATCATCTACACTCTCTGGATTCCCATCAATTGCCACTCATCTACACAACGGATTGGGACAATTATACAGCAATGCTAGCGCGCACCACTGACTGTAATACGCCCTTAAATTCTCCTGATGACATTAATAATGCAGTAGATCTCATTACAGCAAACTTCAAATCTGCTTTATTTCTAACAACCAGAGCTACCAGGAAAGTATCCGACCGACTGGAACCTACACCGGAAGATCTCCGTATTTACATACTCATCCTCATGAAACGTTGGGTTCGAAGAAAATGGCAACAGACCAGCCACCCCCAATTCAAAACTATTTGGAATAACCTCAAAAAACGGATACGCAAAAGACTCCAGCGACAAGTCTACCATTACTGGTCCAATAAATTACAGACACTTACTCAGCCAAATCACGAGTTCTGGACACTTACCAAATCGCTGACAAAATTGGATGGAACTAAATCAAACAGACCGCTTCACGGAACTAGAGGCCTAGTATACAATAATTTAGATAAAGCTGAAGTTTTTGCCGACCAACTACAAATTCAATTTAGCCTAAATCCTGAACCATACGACGAAGACACCATTCATCTGGTCCATCAACATTTAAATAATTTACAATTAAATCAACCATTCGATCCTGCATCTCTAATTACTCCTCGAGAGGTTCAACGTACAATTCGGAACATGCTTGGACGAAGTGCTGCGGGTCCAGATAAAATCTCTGCAATGGCGCTTAAACGCATTCCAAGAAAGATGCTAGTCCTATTGACGCGTATCTTTAATGCAATGCTCCAACAGAGCCATTTTCCACCACAATGGAAAATAGCTAAGGTCATTATGATCCCTAAAGATCCTTTATATCTGCAAAATCACCGCCCCATCAGTCTTCTGTCTGTTATCAGCAAACTATTTAAACGCCTTCTCAAAACTCGTTTATATAAATTTGTTCAGGATCACAACCTTTTTCCAACTCATCAGTTTGGGTTCAGACTTCAGTTTGACACTGTTGCTCAACTTGTCCGCACTGTGGAAGAGATCACACTTCAATTTAACCGACGTAGTCACACCTTTGGAATATTTCTGGATACCTCCAAGGCATTCGACAAGGTGTGGCACCAAGATCTCTTATATAAACTGCACATACAGGGATTTCAGCACCAATATATTCGGATAATTAAATCATACCTTCATCGCCGATCTTTCTTCGTCTCCTATCAAGGTAGCCACTTACAAGAATACCCCATTGAATCAGGGGTACCACAAGGATCTGTTCTGGCGCCCATTCTTTACAATTTATATACTGCTGATGTACCTATGCATCCACACACCAAAATAGCTACTTTCGCCGATGACATAGCCATCTTCGCATCCTCACACCACATAGACTTTGACTTACGCTACGCTCAAGAGCATCTAAATTTAATGGAGACTTGGTCTACTAAATGGCGTCTAAAAACCAATCCTGACAAAACTACTGTGGTACATTTCACGAAACGACGTAGTAACCCACAGCATCAACTTACTCTGTTTGGTACTCAACTCCCGTACAGTCCAAGTGCAACCTACCTAGGAGTCGAACTTAATCGTCGACTCACCTTTCGTCAACACATTCAAAACACAGCCAGCAAATCCACAAGACGCACGTGTTCACTATATCCCATACTCAATAATCACAATGGACTTTCCATGAAATCGAGACTACATGTCTACAACATGATGATTCGTCCGAAACTAACATATGCAGCACCAGCATGGCAGCATTCAGCAAAATCAACTCAAATACAACTTCAGAGAGTACAAAACAGAGCTGCACGAATGATCACAGGACATCCACGTGACACATCAATAGTTCAGTTACACGAAGATCTGGATATTCCACTTCTGAAAGATGTAATCGCCTCACATTGCCGATCCTTCTGGCTCAGAATGTCACAGTCGCCACATGCTATCCTACAACACTTAGGCACTGTTCAACCTCCAAGATTAACCCACAAAATGCCACATCCTACATAACGAAACTCATATACCCAAAAATTTTCTTGAAGCCCAACAACTAAGCCTAACTGCCGATTTATTTAACATCTTGCCTCGCTGACCAATTGATTCTTTTTAGAGTTGGGACAGTTGCACTCTATTAAAACAAATACGTACTTTCATTCCCGCCATTTCAACTCAAATAGAAGGCATGGGCTCACGTCCGGAACATCATTCATTCATACGTCACATTTTTTCTTCCTTCCAGTAGAAAGCTGCCTTCACGTCCTTAGGAAGCTGTGGCATGGCAAACGTCAAAATTAGCGAGCTCGTGGGTTGCAGTTCGCCACTCTTTCGAGTTTTAATGCGCCTAACGTTGACTACACCTTGGCTGGCAAGTCCCAACAGGATATTAGACCCTGACAAAAGTTCAGTTGACGGTGTGGTTCAACTTGAACTTCGAATTGTACTAGGGTTTTCAGTGTTAAAAGATTAGTTGACTGTTTATTATTGGATGTCTCCACGAGCAAGGTGCCGTTGCGAAGCTTTTTAACATGTTTAAGTTCACCTGCAACGTAATTAAGTTGTTTTTGTATAACGAAAGGGGATAACCCCTTCAAACCACCTGGATTGTCTGTTTCACTCTTTTCTTTAATCACAAGATATCGTGTGATAGTCGGTACGATACTTGTCTGTTCCTCTACTTCGATTTTCTCTTCTTTGTCACTGCTTGATTCATTAGCTGTATGCACCTTCTTACTAACATCAGTGACTTTCTCTTCGTTCTGTGTCTTTTGTCTCTTTCTTTCTTTCTGCGAAGGCGACTTATTAGGATGTGGTGGAGCCATGATGAATGAAAGCAGTAAATGCCCACACTTCTCCGTCTTCGTTCTGAGGAGCCAACGAGGCTGTCGGGTACTACCCTCATCACCCTTGTCAGCAAGCTGAGGCGTAGTCCAATGAAATAGAGGCGTAGTCCAATGACTTGGCGTCGAAATCACTTGCACTCCCGACTGATGGATACTTGGGACACCCACTCCCCCCAGTGTTGGCGAGACCAAAGGTCCGAAGAGCTCCCCAATGGCGCACTTCCCAGCCTCAACGAGCTAGACCATCCTAGAATCTGCTCTTAAGAACTAGGCGCTATCCAATGGTTCCGCCCCCTTTCCTCGGGTCCCAGGGGCCATCGTCAATGCAAGTACATCCATAACACATCCGTTGACATTGCGTGGAGGCGTAAGTCGCAGCACAAGAGAAGATGAAATAATGAATCATCTGTGGGTGAAAATGAGATGAATGTGAATGTAACTCCTGTCGGATGGTCCTCCTTTCAAACAGCGTAGGTGTTTAGTTGCGAGGGCTGATTGCAGCCAGCAGAAGCCAGCTGGACGATGGGGTCGCCAATTCCCTACGCCGTTGTGGGCTGATTGCAACCAGCAGAAGCCGGCTGGAGCAGTTAGCTTCATGTTCTAAAAGCTATCTTCAGATGTATTAGGCAATAAAATGAACAAATCTTTTCAGAATTCTTGCTTCTGCTGTCATGTACTTTCTCATCAGGCGGTCGTCGCTCAGTTGGTAGAGCCTAGTTGGAAGGTCCTGAGAACGATCCCATCGGGCCTCTATCCTGAGTGACAGGTTTTTTCCAAAGTCATAATACGCAATTAGGTGGTAACTAAGCCTTTTTCGACTACTTTCCAACATCATCTCCACCAACCTTACCCTGCCTGAGCCTGAGATGCTTAAAGGCCATAAATAAAAACTCAATTCAATATAAAGTTTTCTCATGTCATTGATTACAGCAAGTGCCTTTCATGTTTTATTTATCTCCGTGTACAAGCTTAACAAGAACAAAACTACTTGTACTAAGAACAGCTTAAAATAAAAAAAAACTAATTTATAGTTTGGACTTGTTGAATATGTCTAAACAGAATAAAATATAGCGTTACCCTCTCATTTTTCGGGTAATAAACATTGGCTCACAATTTTATTTACGTAACTCTAAGTTCATAACTTTAGAATCTCATATTAAGGACGTCACGGTCTTAAAGATTTACGCAGATAGCTGAAATAACTATAAGAGAACTTGAGAATAGACTTCATATATTGGTGGGGGAAATATGAAAATTCCATATTTCTAAATTAATAGGAAGTGCATGTAATCTTGTGACTTTAAAAATACTCAACGTACACCAAAAGTGAACATACACTTAAAGAACGGCGTAATTCAAGTGTTTCTGAACATTTATCAACAAAGCAATATTTTTCGTGTCTACAACCGTTTTGTAGTTACGTTTCTAAACGTGAAAATTGTAAAACTGCAGGACAACCACATTGTGTTTTAACCGCCATCGTAATTTTGGCCCAGTTTTCGACTTAACAGCATACCGTTAAATCCTTCATATTGGAACCTCTACGGTCCAGATCAGAAGAGATCGTACTGTAAAGAGATCGGGTGTGAACGTGACATTCGCTCCCTTTAGGTCACTTTATGGTATAACTGATTATGCAAACCTGATAATGTACATAAATTCTATGTACCATGAATTATATTAGGTGATTTTGAACACTTTGAGCAAAGAATCGATTAAATCTTTCTTGTATCTATCAGGTTCCATGGTAGTCATAGTAGGTTTGAGCAACCGTAATGATTTTGATCCAATTTTGGACTTGAAAACATACCAATCCTTCCTTCAAGAGATCCTAAGGATATAAATCAGAAAATCTCAAATGCGGTAATATTTTTCCCATTCCACCCTCGCCTGGCCCCTGCTAACTGGTGTCAATTTTGCATCCTGGAGAGGGAATAGGATGTTACATTAATATAACTTTCAAGAAGGATATCTGTGTTTCAAACATCCACATTCTTATCAGATTGATTCCAAACAGCAAACACTCACCCTACTTTTAGGTAGATTTCGAAGAAAAATCTACCTATTGAGATCGGTACGATATCTATGTATATATTTATATATAGATAAAAATCGGCAAAAGGTGGTGGGGTTGAAATTTTGAAAATATACATTTATATGTATATTCACACGCTAGCGGCCATAATTTTGAAGCTATTTGAACCAGATTTTAATATGTGGTTTCTAGGCTTAATATTAGGGCCTAAGTTCGTTAATGAGCAAACTTATGGTCGGGGGTTGAAATTAAAAAAAAAATATATTAGCCTCTATGGAGTTTAGAGGGAAATTTTGTCTGCATAAATTATAGTACTCCCTATGAAGTTTACGCTGAAGTTGTGGGGGAACGGATGGAAATTCGAAATTTGTAAAACCACGTCGTGTGGGGTACCGTTGAAAAGCTCTTGATGATTAATTTATAAATCAATAATAGTTTTTCGATAGCGCTCATATAAGATGAGATTTGAATTTTAAAAAAAAAAAAAAAAAACTTAGAGATCTACCTCAGGCTGTAGGCCTGTCGAAAGAGATTTTTTATTTTAAGATATTAGCCAAATGGAAAGATCAGGAGTGTCAAATGAAAATCCATCCCTAGTTAATAGAATAGCACCATTTGTTAAATTTCTCGAATAATTTTTAAAAATGTTTTGCGTTCCTAAATATTCATTGCAAGTTCTGTGCAGCAATAATAAACGAAAAGCAAGTTACATACAGAATTCTGTATAATAAAACTCATTTTTGGTTCGTTTATTGTCTTGAAGTTTTTCAGTTTTTAACTTCGACTCGTCAGCTGTTACACTTTTCTAATACTGTATATATATAGTTCCGTGCCTGAGTAGAGCACACTCGTTGAATGTCAACCATTTTAATGTTCTATTGAAAGTTAAATCAACAATTAAAGATATGAAATAACATAGGATCTATTATCACCATTGTACGCAAAAGTAAGTGAAAGGATAATGGTAGTCGGTACTTACATATAAGACCCTTACAACTTACATGAAGAACGCTTGTTAAAAGATGCATAGAATCGTTGACGTTGTAGTAAAATATAAAGTAAGAAACGTGAATTTCAATCAACTTTATTAGATTATTTTTTACTGTTTCATACACAAATGAATTCTGTGCAAATAATCATCTCAAAATGAGATGGTCTTTTGTCTCATTTACCTGACATCTAGTGATGGCGTTAAGCACAAAGTGGCTCTTTGTACGAATGAAATCACGTAAAAGGACATTGACTTATTTTTATATCATTAAACCAAATGACTGATAAATGTCCTTTCTTGCTTTTACAAACATTAGATTTAGCTTCGCTCATTATTGTATCGACACTCAGCTTAAAATTTTTCTAGTACCGATGAAATACGTTATTTTATATCCAAATTTTTATTATCCCGCATTCCCCTAAAAACATTGAATATTATTTAATTGTTAAATAAATTCAAAATAGAAAGATTACGCAACTAAACTTATTATTGGAGATTTTTAAATTATTCTGATAGAGAAGACATTATAGGATGTTTTGCTTTACATTAAATATGACATGATTAATAGCAGCTGTTTTGCAACGTCCATGTGCGGACTGATAGTTTTATCATTCCACAGTTAATTACAACAATTACTTGTTTGTAATGGGTTATTACAAATAGGCTGCTCTATTTCTGTAAGATTAAGTTGTTAATTGATTTTCATGCAGTGCACTCATTGATAACAGAACGCAGTCGTCCGGAAGATAGTGTCATGTGATCAACCAAGCTAAGGGCAGTAACACAGAAAATGAATGTTTTCTCCCTTAATATTGACGAAATTTGATAAGTAATGAGTAAGCCAGAGATTCTGCCAGACCCCTCCCCCCCCCCGCAGTGGGGGTAGCGATGCTATTCGTCGTGGAAAATAGGGGTCGTGTTGGAATAGAGATTTGCGTCCCGTTGTCCGAAAAATATTTCTCGGAACGCATAAATATCCCGGTTTTCACCGAAGAATAAAGGAAGGAAAAACCTCTCGTTTGCATTCCTTTCACAGGATTATATATTTTTCAATTTATGAGCACGGCATCTCAGGAAAGTTTAAAAACAAAACCTTGAATACATGGAACATGGATTTAATTAAATTCACGATTCACCTACTTTCAAATGGAAGGAGACATTTGTTTCATTGTAACTAAGACAAAGCGTTCTTCTGCTCAATGGTTATTGTTGTTGGTATTATCCTTTGTTTCCATCCACATCTTGCTCCAGAGTTATTTGAGCATCTGACTGAATTTGTTTGTACTTCTCCGCTGATCATAACAATGCAATGCGAAGAAGATATGTATACTTTGTTTACTAAAACCAGGAATACAGCAATGAAAAATCTTTTACACTATTGACTAATTTTTTTTAAAAACTTTTCCTTTCTTTTATGCAACAATGACCACTGACCACGTATTTCCATTGCTCCTTCGACCAGTACCCTGGGGCTCGGACCCAGGATGATGAGAACGGGGGAAGAACATTTCAATAATGTGAACGTTTTATTTGTTTATAACAGAAATTATAACAATTTACTTGGATTGTTTTGACGTTTTAGTATATTTTTTACACTCATGTAATGGAAGTAAGTTAGTTAAAGTGTTTAATCCTTCATTCGTTCATTTTGTACAGTTGAAAGATTTTAGTAAATTAGTCACTTCCAGGATTTTCACTTTAGAAATATAGCAACCCGAATATAGATTGTCACCCTCTAAATCGTCGAGACCACACACAGACCTAACTTTAAATGTTTACTGTTAAACCTAGCAAAATTTTCGGTACACCCGTACCCTCGGCTTTACACTCCCAAACTGAAAATTCTAGGCGAATCTCTGTTGTATGCATATATAAACAAAGTATGCACAAGAAGTCTATAAATAAAAGGTAACATTGAGAGAAGAAAATTCATGATAAGCGTACAAAATTCAGCTTTTGTAAATGTATGATAAGTTACCGAAAGTACTTCTATTATTATTCAGCTTCTGCACGTACCAAAAGAGTTTATCAGATATGTGAAGAAGAGGTGTACTGTACACTTGTACAGGTTGACAATACCAAATCCGACAAGTTCGGGACCTAAAGAACTCCCGAATTTTCGAAAACAAACACTAAATGAAAAGCAAATTTCGTGCTTTGAGATTTATAAAGATCAGTGTTCCATTTTGTTATTAGCTTGTTTACTAGTTAATTATTCTTTTAAATTTAATTAACATTCATTTTAAAATCCCAAAAAAATCCGGAGCAAACGCAAATTTAAAATAAAAAATATCCAACTAATGCATTGCCATCCAGCGGTGAGAAAACGAACATACGTACCAAGTAAACCTTACTGTGCGTAGACGGCAGTAAACATAACTATGACCAAACATACAGTGTGATTCTGGAGTACAGCGCTGTCAAAACATAAACGGCGTCTCCAGGAAACAATGGCACGCCAACGCGGTAAATTTGAAAATGCGCTCCGACATTCATGCCGGGAAACTGATGGATGCTCAATATTGATTGCCGGATTTTTTTTATTATTGTGAACCTGTATTACGTTTTCACAATGTTATGCTTACACTATAAAAAAAATCCACTTCATCTTCCATACACACACATACATATATAAATATAAAATTAGTCAACTATGGATCACATTTTAAACATACAAAGTTATCAACAAGGATATAAAAATTACAAATTTAACTGCATTAATGCACTGTTCTGCTTTTACTTGAGAAGAAGTCAAAGGTGTTGGCGGGAGTAGCGACGTCTCGACAGTTTGGGTCGTCTTGATCATTACCTTAACCAATTGTCGTTAAGTCGCAGTACAATTATCAGATATATATTTTTTTGTTCTAAATTAAAGAAGTTGTTTGCAAAACAGCTAAGCCTGATTTTATTAATCACATAGTGAACAATATAGGGCCTATATCAATATGCACGGCAGTGCATGAGCCAAGTTCTTCACGTCAGAAAACGTCAGCACTGCCAGAAGCATGTTATACAGGAACAAGAGTTTATGGCAAAATCGACGATTTGGGGGCCTCGTAAGAAAAAAGATGTTAAAGATAGGAATATGAGCTTTTGCCGTTAAGGAGATATGGTAAATATGTGCAGATGTACAAAATTTCATATTCGTATCTCAAA
>JAGDQP010014004.1:0-10693 GCA_022664845.1 Lepisma saccharinum
AGAAGAACGAGGAGAGTGAAGAGAGACTAATAAAGTTTTCAGAAACCAATAAACGATTCATTTCGAGTGCAACTTTTAAGAAGAAAACTCAGATGAAATGAACATAGGAAGGCTCGAATGGAGCTGGAAACAAAATAGATTATATTCTATCAAATAACAGGGAAAATGGTCAAGACTTGCATCTTCTGAACAGTTCCGAAATCTCGAGTGATCGTTGGGTAGTGAGATGAGAGTGAAATAAACACTAGATTAGAGACGGTTATCAGAGGAAGTCGTCGTTTTACATTGAAAAAAGAAACTAGAGAAAAACAAACAGATATCCGGTACAGAACTAATCAACACAGTCAGCGCCCGGGAAGAGATAGAATATTAAGAAGATATCAATTGCAGAAATAATGTACTGACCGGGATAATAAGAGAGAAAACAAAAGAAATAGTAGCATGACAAATGAGAGTAAAATCTCGGAAGAAACAAAACTTTTGGTGAATAAAAAGGGAAATAGAAAGGGAGAAAATACAATAACTAGAATCGAATATAAAAATATAAATAAAACCTTAAGGAAGAATGTACGAAAATACAACACAAATAGTGTTAGGTAAGAAACTACTGAAAACAGCTTGAAGAAAATTAAACAGAACAGTTCTTGAGCTGGGTAAAAAACAAATACTGGTGGTTGAGGAACCTGGTGGGACGGTAACCAGAAGTTAGAAAAATATTTGAAAAAAAAATTAAAGAGATTTAAACTACTCCGATGAAGAACTAGGAAGAGAAAAGGGAGAGGAAAATGATGTAGAAGTTCCAGATATAATGAAATAATATGCCGTATTACTGTACCAATTCTTCGCAGCTAGATTGAAAGTGAGTGAAGAGGGCGGAAACTGCCGAAGGGAAAGTGTTTCTGTGTAATGTGAACATCCCAGAAATTACATTATATTTCCAAGAATCAGACCAGTCGCACACACTTAAATATTTTAGAAAACTTCCTTGATATATTCGCTTAATCTATCTGAGAAATGTCGGAATTTACAGTTATCGCCAAGAATCTTGAAAAAAGCACAAAATAATTTATTTCACGTGATTGGAAATTATTAAATTACAGTATATCACTCACTGTTTCGTATCCAATGTTCTTTATTTTAAATAATGTTCAATCTTCTGTGTTAGGTGCTTCAACCTTTGTCAGCAACATATCGAATTTTCTCCTCACTCTAACTTTACTCGGTCAAAGTTGCGCCCTCAACTTGGGGGTTTTGGGGGCTGCGCCCTCTTTATCATAGCCAGACTCTGCGGGTTATTGTTTCCCTTGATATCGATCTGTATTAAACCCACAGGGGGCTGCGCCCCCATAGTGAAGGTTTGACCCATTTTTTGTAACCTACTCGTCATGGTACACATTCATACGAAATTTCGTTTGTCTAGCCTTAGTGGTTTAGAAAATGGGTATTCGGGCGGCCATTTTGAATTAAAGATGGCGAATTTTTTATTGTTTTATTATATTGTCGTGACTTACTCGTGAAGATACACCTTCAAATAAAATTTAATTTCTCTAGCTCAAACGGTGTCGAAAATGATTTCTTGGGCGGTCATTTTGAATCCAAGATGACGACTTTCCCAAAAATTTTATTATTTTCCTAAACTAATAATTATGATACACCTTTATGCTAAATTTCGTATCTCTAGCTAAATCGTTGTGGGAAATGGATTTATAAATCCGCCATTTTCGATCCAAGATGGCGTCTTAAGTTACATTGTTTAATATTTTGTTAAAATACTATCGATATTTTACCACCATGACAAATTTCATTTCAGTAGCCCCAGCGGTTTAGGCTGTGTATTCTATACAACAATGAGTTTGGCAGATATTTTGGATCCAAGATGGGGTCTTTGAACACATCTCGTAATATTTTCGTAATCTACTGGTAATATTCTAGCTTTTTACCAAATTCTATTTCAATAGCCCCAGCCGTTTAGGCTGTGTATTCTATACAACAATGGGTTTGTCGGCCATTTTAGATCCAAGATGGCGACTTTTTCTAAATGTCGGATTTTTCGCTTTACCTACTTATGGTCCTACACCTTCATACCAAATCGTGGGAGCTGCGCTCCCAACATCAGGGTTTGCGGAGCTTCGTCCCCCTTTATCTTAATCAGACACTCTCTGGCGGTCTGCGCTTCCATATTACAATTATACCACCCACCACGAGGGCTGCGCCCCCATAGGTATTTTTTAAAATTTTTGTAACCTACTCCTCATGGTACACCTTCATACCGAATTTCGTTTGTCTAGGCTTAATAATTTAGGAAATGGGTTTCCGGCAGCCATTTTGGATTAAAATGGCGACTTTTTAACTTTTTATTATATTGTCGTGACTTACTCTTGAAGGTACGTCTTCAAATAAAATTTCATTTTTCTAGCCCAAACGGTGTCGAAAATGATTTTTGGACGGTCATTTCGGATCCAATATGGCGACGTTTCTAAAATTTTGTAACATTTTCCTAAAATACTCGTCGTAATACAAATTTATGCCAAATTTCGTATCTCTAGCTCAAACGGTGTCGAAAATGCATTTTTAGATCCGCGATTTTGGATTCATGATGGCGTCTTTGGATACATCATGTAACATTTTCTTAACCTAATAGCGATAATGTACCTTTATGCCAAACTTCATCTCTGTATCTTCAATGGTTTAGGGTCTCTTTTCTATACAACAAAAGGTTTGGCAGCCATTCTGGATTCAAGATGGTGACTTTTTCAACATTTTGTAATATTTGCCTAAACTATTCGTCATAATACACTTTCATACCAAGTTTCGTGCCTCTAACTCAAATGGTGTGGAAAATGCATTTTTAACGTACGCCATTTTGGATCCAATATAGCGTCTTTGGGTAAATTGAGTAATATTATATTAACCTACTATTGATAATGTACCTCTATACGAAATTTCATTTCAATATCCCCTGTAGTTTAGGCTGTGTATTCTATAAAACAATAGGTTTAGCAGCCATTTTGGATCCAAGATGGCTTCTTTCAACACATTTCGTAATATTTTCGTAACCTACTGGTGACATTCTACCTTTGTAACCAATTGCATTTCAATAACCCCAGGCGTTTAGCCTATATATTCTAAACAACAATGGTTTTGGCGGCCATTTTGTATCCAAGATAGCGGAGTTTCTAACAATTGATTATATTGTCATGACTTACACGTGAAGACACAGCTTCAAATAAAATTTCATTTCTCTAGCTCAAACGGTGTCGAAAATAATTTTTGGGCGGCCATTTTGAATCCAAGATGGCGACTTTCCCAAAATATTTTATTATTATCCTAAACTACTAGTTATGATACACCTTTATGCTAAATTTCGTGCTTCTGACTCAAACGGCGTGGAAAATGCATTTTTAACGTACGCCATTTTGGATCCCAGATGGTGTCTTTGGGTAAATTTGTAACATTATATTAACCTACTGTTGATAATGTACCTCTATACGAAATTTCATTTTAATATCCCCCGTAGTTTAGGCTGTGTATTCTATACAACAATGAGTTAAGCAAACATTTTGGCTTCAAGATGGCATCTTTCAACACATCTCGTAATATTTTCGTAACCTGCTGGTGATATTCTACCTTTGTACAAAATTGCATTTCAATAACCCCAGGCGTTTAGCCTGCATATTCTAAACAACAATGGTTTTGGCGGCCATTTTGTATCCAAGATAGCGGAGTTTCTAACAATTGATTATATTGTCATGACTTACACGTGAAGACACAGCTTCAAATAAAATTTCATTTCTCTAGCTCAAACGGTGTCGAAAATAATTTTTGGGCGGCCATTTTGAATCCAAGATGGCGACTTTCCCAAAATATTTTATTATTACCCTAAACAACTACTTATGATAAAGCTTTATGTTAAATTTCGTGCTTCTACCTCAAAGGTTGTGGAAAATGAAATTTTAAGTCTGCCGTTTTGGATACAAGATGGCGTCTTTGGGTAAATTGTGTAATATTATATTAAACTACTATTGATAATGTACCTCTATACCAAATTTCAATTCAATAGCCCCAGTAGTTTAAGCTCTCTATTCTATACAACAATGGCTTTGGCGGCCATTTTGGATCCAAGATGGCGACTTTTCCAAAATGTCGGATTTTTTCCTTTACCTACTCATAGTCCTACACCATCATACCAAATTTGGTGTTTGTAGCTTCAGTAGTTTGGCCTGTGAATTTATATGGATGAGAGTGTAGTAGTATGTGGATTGATGGATTGGACGAAAAATCCTTTGGACTAAATGTCGACTGGACGAAATGTCCTGTGGACGAAAAATCCGTTGGACCAAATGTCTTGTGGACGAAAAATCCGTTGGACCAAAAGTCTATTGGACGAAATGTCTTGTGGATGAAAATTCTGTTGGACGAAATGTCTTGTGGACGAAAAATCCGTTGGACGAAATGTCAATGGACGAAATGTCTATGGACTAAATATCCCTGGACTAAATGTCGTATGGACAAAATGTCTTTGGACGAAACGTCACCCGGCCGTTTGTTATCTGTCACTCTAACCACTTTTCCATCGTTCTTCGGCTGAATTAGGTTGATTTTGCTAGTCCTTTTATGTTACGAAGGCAGTTTGTGAAATAAAGGGATGCATGTACGCTTAAATTCGAAACTGGAAAAGGTTACTGATCCTGTGTGAGAGGTATGAAGAGGGTTGATTCGTGATTTTTCACAAGCGAGTCGCCTCAAGAGCATCATAATGATGTTTACTTTACTGTTTAGGTCGATGACATTTCGCAAACAAACTGGCTGTCAATTTCTCAGCTACCGGTAGTACGCTAGTTTAAACCAAGTTTCGACTAGCCTTGATGTTTCCTTACAGTTATAAACTAACAATGATTTTTCTTGTAGGGTTACTAACTGGAACGTTGGGGTTCTACACACGAAAAGAACTTTTTAACAAGTTCTTTTTGTTCGTACTTATAAATATTTTCTCCGCTTTCCTTCCTTTTGCATTTTCCAATATTTTACACAATTTTCAAAATTGTACGCATTACGCAAAAATAAGTTAAACAATTGGGGTTAGATTCTCTCACTACACGCAAGTATACACATCGTTATGATTTTCCTGAGGAGGATTTGTATCTTTAAAACAGGATCAATGGGCTTTCACAGTTTCGAATTTCTGCCAATATAAGTGAATTTACTTCAAATCTGTCTTTGTAACATAAAAGGTCTAGTAAAATAGAAAACAGCCAGGAGTGGCGCGATGGAGCAATCAGTAGAGCGGATCGACTGCAAATAAAGCTGAAGATGGTTCTAGGTTCTAGCCCCAATTTAGATAATAGAAATCTTTTTCCGTCACAGGTTTGATGTTTAACAAGACAAGTTTGTAGCGAGTTTGGTGTGCAAAGTTTGTAATACATTTGGCACTTGTCAACTTGCAAGTTTGCTGCAAGATTGTACCAAGTTGAATACCAAACTTTCAGTGCCAAACTTCGTACAAATTTATTGCAAGTTTGGGTGCTTGCTTTTTATCGCAAAGCCGGAAGAGATTGCGCAAAATTCAAGAAAAATGCACTATAATTCTCTTTTTGATGCAAACGTGTATAATATTACACAATACTTTTAAGTATCTTATTCAAATACATGTATACACAATTGATATAATGCATTGTATGCTTAATGAGAATGATTTTTGAAAATCTTTTAATTTACCCAAATTGCGCACATGTGTAGGAGGGACTGCGCATGAGAAAACAATGACATTCCTTGGTACGAACAAAATAGAAACTGCTTGTTTTTTATCCTCACTGACATTTTCCAGGGGTTACCTCAGTTTCATCACGTGAATGCCGGGATGGTACCTTATGAAAGGCTCTGGCTATTTATACTTTCCTCGCCATCTTCTAATCCATCCCGACCTGAGATAATGATGCTCAAAGGCCTTAAATGAAATAATGTCATATGTGCTTTGTCATTTGTACTGTTGAATTGCGTTAGTAAAATTTTACGTGGTTATTAAAAACTATTTTCTTTATGTCTACTCCAATTCAGAGCAATGAGCAATTTCTAACTGTAATAAATTGCAACATATGGCAAGAACGAAATAACATTCCATGCAGTTTTTACTTTCTAATACCGTATGCTGTGCTTGCAACGTAGAGTATTTCGTTTGCCAGATTGTACAAATTTTTGATCTGAATTATAATTACCTTACGTGCATGCGCAGTCTCTGCTTTCATTGTATTAAATTCATGTATTGCGCGATCTCTCCTACTTGACGCAATTATCCTCATTCGGGAGGAGAGATTGCGCACCCCATAGCTTGGGTAGAAATTTCTAGAATTAACGCACAATGCGTACAACACTATTTCTGACAACGAACTAGCTCAGATACTACTTGATTTGTAATTATTTTATAGTAAAGCATTTACTATGTAAATATACTCAACGTTTACGAAAATTCAAGCACTTCACTTCTATCGTTGACGCAATGAAGTGTTGATAACTTTCAGCAACAACTCTCTCTAAGCATAGGAATTCAACTGACAAAGTCTGTCTGTAACATATTCACTTGTCCTTCACTCGCAACACGTTAGTCCATTTCTTCCCATCTTTCCAGGACCTGTGCAATATCTCCTACCGTGCAAACTCTCCCGGCTTTACGATATACGAGTATACGTATTTGAATATGACTAAATTGGTTTCAATGTAGCAATAACAATAACATAGATACGAATATACGATGATCATATCATAATCGGAGTTCCTGCAACCTCATTCCTGTGTCAACTATCGTGTCCAATAATTTTCTTAGTTGTTTTAATTAATTTCGATAATAATTGTAGGAGATGCCTCTTGAATTAAGTCCGGAGGTGCTACCTTCGCCTTTCTCTCCAAATTAACTAACATTTCAATGAATAAACACTGTATCACTTATCATTTGATCCCTGTTGAGAGAGGTGGAGGAGTAGTACTATTGTTGATGCATCACCGGCTATGATGGTTGATGTAATTCGTTATAGTTACGTTGTAATTAGTGTGTTTCCTTTTCAACAATTGAAGTAATGGTAACCATGCAACAAAACATTTCATATTGCAACAAAACATTCTAAAGATCAGATTGGTGCAAAGGATAGTGCCTTAATTATTAAAATATTGTTCCTGGAATAAGCTTTAAAACCTACTCTTATGTACTCCTTATGACGACACTACTTCTGCCTGGATGGAACTAGTGGAAAACGCAGCTTTAAGGAGAAATGATTTTATTATTATTGTGCTGTTAAAAGCAAGGAAGAAGTCCCGTCGTCGAATTTATACGGCCCATATCCTGTCATCCTTTGCGATCGTTACTGGTTTGTCTTCATTCATATCCCAATATATATATTTTCACCCCTCTTACTCTCGCATCCATAGGATTGAGTTTAACTTACGTACGCAACTACCATGTATATTGGTCCAATTGTGACAATTCTCGAAGACCAGCGTTTCTGACTAACACTTGAAAAACATCTTTAATTTTAATAAGTGAAGAAGATATATTAAAACAATTTTTACAGGTTTTAGAGTTGAGACACAAGCCATATCTCTGATAAAGACAGAGCTGTTTCTGACGAACTTATGTGCTGACACATCAAGGATCCAAGTAAAGATATTGGTATTAGCCAAAGTGTATTAGTGCACAGCTAAAGTGCACAGCGCACAGACGTTTGGTACTTTGAATCCTCAAAAGGATTTTAATTTGGGCTGAGACATAAGGCAGAACTCTGGTTAACACAGGACTCATGTGGTCACACCTATCAAGCAAGCATCAAAGTAAAGATTAGCCAAAGTGTATTGGCGTGCAAACTGAACATAGCACACATGTTTGGTGCTTTGGATAATCAAAGTAACTTTAATTTCGGCTGAGAGACTC
Organism: Lepisma saccharinum; assembly: GCA_022664845.1. Classification (NCBI taxonomy): domain Eukaryota; kingdom Metazoa; phylum Arthropoda; class Insecta; order Zygentoma; family Lepismatidae; genus Lepisma; species Lepisma saccharinum. The sequence goes on from JAGDQP010014004.1 coordinate 7,916, forward strand.
ATGTGCTCATAGACAATTCAAGGAGAAATATTGGATTGGTGAATGTACGTTAGTGTCCATATTGACTTAAACTAGTATGTAATAACAGTTTAACATTAATCTTATTTTCATCCTGTAATCTATAATCTACAATATAATATATCAGGAACTGAGTATAAATGTATTTTAATCTTATGTACATTTTTTAAAATCAGCTTCGTGACTGGGCTATGAATCATATACCCAATGCATACTTCTATAATAAGCCCTAAATAAATTAAAATTCAACACTTTCCAATTAGGTTTGTGTATATTTCGAAGGTAATGCTAACTAAATTTATTTATTTCGTTTAACGACCTGCAATGCAAGTCCATTTTCTGCTTCACAAAGTAAGCTCAATTTCTAGAAATGCACGAGACGTTCACAATGTTCATTTTAGCAACGTCCGTTTGTTGAACGTCCACAATGTCCGTCACATGGACATTAATTTTCAGTATGTCCATTAGAAGTCCACAATAAACGTCTTTGGGACATCCATTTCCTGTATATACAGTGAACTTTCATAATATTCTTCATATGGATATCCAGTAGACGTCCATAATGTCCGTCTTTGGGACATCCAATCTCTAGATGCTATGTGCATCCATTGGACGTTCACGACGACTAGTACCTGAATCTTAGATAATTCAAATAATAATCGAACGAGAAATTTCTCAATGGTAGAGTTTTATAAAAAGTTTGAAATATTATGCTGGTAACATAATATTGAAAGAATCTTGGAACTGTTTGCCTCACTTAATCCCAAAATAAACAACTGATTCATTTTCAGTATATGCTTCATTTGTCACCATAAAACGTGGAGCCCTTTTACTACAATGCTTTCCCAAAATTTCGGAAGTTAAAAAAAAAAAAGCACCAAAAACTTTCGTCGACAGCGAACGTTGAATGAATGCAGGTACAACCATATTTAAAAGACAACATATACAATCAGTTTCTACGTTGGAGCAATGTTTAAAGGTTTAATACACCCTGGATTCATCTGCTTTGTTTATTTTTCTATTAACTGAAGAGCAGATCTTGACACACTGAAGAAAACCTGACTGGTTATTGGACGTTTGATGCAATGTTTCTTTTGTAATCCTCTTAGGAATGTAATTTTTACATATCTTGCTTCAAAAGTTTATCACTGTATTTTGTGTACCGAAGTATGTATTCTTTAGAAGGAAATACTTAGCATTGATATAAGTTGTAAATAGGATATATATTAATCCTGGTAAACGGTTTAAAGTGTGTCAAACTATATGCTTATCAAATTTCTTCTCGTATTTTATTTGAGTTCAGAATTGGTAAGCTAAAGTTGTGGTAAGTTATGGAAGACTTAACCGTAATTCAGGCACGAAGAACGTTTTACTTTTGGATACTACTTTATGCGTAACTGTAGATTTTTGTATCAAATATTCTATTAATTGTTGTTCAGTTTACAGAGTTATTTTATATAAATAAAATATATAATATAAATAAGTCTTGTTTTTCAATGAAATTTCTAACCTTCTTATCGTATTCAGGAAAACAAACCCAATTAAGATTTTGTTTCGTTTCTCACGTTTCAGAAGCAGAAGTTACATTAGTTCCACCCACCTTCCTTGCTGTGGATTTGTGCGTCATGAATATTGCAGTTGGGAAGTGAAGCGAGGTCTAATATCGTCACTTCAGATAACGTTACGTTACAACGTCTGTGATAAATACATACTACCTTTTATTGAGAACAGAGCTTAGCTATTTAACCGAAATATTTCTTTCATATTTCTTTTAACTTTTTACTTTCTTATATTTCTGTTTAATTGTATTATTCATGGTTTCCATCCTAGCATTTGCCTGGCGTGACCGAGGTAAATAAGAGAAAACGTCATTCAGAATGGTCGGCACCGATGATCTATCCTGGGACCTCCTGATTACAAGACAAACACACTACTAAATATTATAGTGACATTCAGTATAATCATTACTGACAATATAACTATGAAATTTTAAATATTAGCATTTACAATTCCGTAATATTACTTGGTAGCACGGCGAAAGTATAATTTTTTCTTCAGTAGTAAGCCCATCTGAAAGTTTGAAAGCCCCTGATTTAGATTTTAATTTGCTAATACGAAAAGTGTCTTGTCATTATTTGTAGAAATATAAGATCATTGGGTTCCTATTGAGAAGAATATTTCTTTAACATGAATGTTAAAATTAAAGTCTGTGAAAATAGATCTATAATTTATTAACTGACCTTTAGAATTATCCGATAAAAATACAAATACAAAATTCTATACATTTTAACCGCTAGCCTCAATCAATATCTTTTGGAGAGTTTATCACGAATTATACATTTTGTGAATTTTTCAGCACAGTATTCGGTTTCTCTCATTTTCAGAGAATGGAAAGAATTTCTAAGACACGTAGAATGCCCTATTTTATGCCCATAGATATTCCAGGCTTGGAATAATTTCTGGAAAGAGAACTAGGGAAGATTTTTGCAAATAGAGGGAGAAATCTCAATGATCTTCCTTTACAAATCGAACACTTCTTCAGCAGTTTTACTGCCTACGATTTCTGTGGCAGACTGAAGTTGTTAATTTGAACTGACAATTCTGGTAAGATCCACTATCAACAAGTAGCAGGGCTGGAATGCTTAAAACAAAATGTTTTGAACAGAAGTTCTAAACGTCTTTTAAACAGCGACAATTGTTTTAAACATTTTGTTTAAAACATTTGTTTTAAACATTTTGTTTAAAACATTTGTTTTAAAC
>JAGDQP010014004.1:19855-46278 GCA_022664845.1 Lepisma saccharinum
CACTCTCCAGGACACTGTGCTTCCATGTTGCAGATTTTTTCCCATACCCACCACCCGTGGGAATGAAATATTTATTGAAACATAGGGAAGCTTTGCCATATTTATTGTAACCTACTTGTGATGATACAGCAAATTGGCTTCCTGCTGGCGGCCCTAAAATCCACCACCACCAACCCTAAGGCTCGATCATCACCTGATGTTTTGCTCGGATTTCACAGCTTTTTATACGTGTATATATATATACTAGGTTCGCCTCGCTGGGTGTGCTGCCCCAGCTTCAAATTTTTAGGGTTACGCCCCCTTTATTGTGATCAGACTTTCTGGGGACAGCGCCCCATGCTGTGCAGACCTATTCCCATATCGCCTCGGGGGCTGCACGCTCATAGCGGTGGTTTGATCCATTTATTGAAACATTTTCGTGATGGTACACCTTCATACCAAATTTCGTTTCTCTAGCTTCAGTGGTTTGGAAAATGGTATTTGGGCGGATATGTTGAATTAAAGAAAGCGATATTTAAAACGTTTTCTTACATTGCCGTTACCTACTTGTGATGGTACACCTTCATACCAGATTTCGTTTCTATAGCTCGAATGGTGTGGAAAAAGTTTTTGTGCGGCCATTTTGATCCAAGTTAACAACTTTTTCAAAAATGTAAATTATTCCTAAACTACTCTTGTTAATACACCTTTATGCCAAATTTCGTATCTCTAGTTCAAACGGTCTGGAAAATGGATTATGAAGTCAGCCATTTTGGATTCAAAATGATGTCTTTGCAGATATTTTGTAATCTACTAGTGATGATATACCGTCATACTTCGAAATTTCATATTTCAATTTTTAACATCTTTTTTCTTACAGAACCTCAAAATCGCTGATTTCGCAATAAACTCTTCTTCCTGTATAACATGCTGACGCTTTGTGACACGTGGAACTCGGCTACATGCACTGCCGTACGTGTTGATACTCCCCTCGATTCGCTCGCGTCGCTGCGCCAAGAATCCCACGGCAGGCCGCGCATCGAACTTGAGGAGTTTGGAGGAACTGCGTCTTTTTATCACAACCAGAATCTGCAGTGCACTGCGCCACATGATGCAGATATTCCCTCATACTCCAGAGCGCTGCGTCCGAATGGGGAAACGTCCACATTCTGCCTGTATAACATGCTCCTGGCAATGCTAACGTTTATGACGAGTAAAACTTGGTGGGACACGCAGGAGTATTGGAAGTTGGCACGAGGAACTAGGCTCATCCATATTCCATTTCACCACTTTTTAAAGTTGAAGGAGTTGACTGGACAGTTTGCACCCCTAGTGCTTTTGCTCGTATTTCGCAGCTTTTTACACTTGTGTAATGTATATACTCGCTTCGCCTCATTGGGGCGCTGCCCCCAGAATTCCAAGATGGCCTCGCTGGGGCGCACTCCTTTATTGCAATCAGGCTCCAGCTGGGAACTGTAACCTAGTAGGGGAGACGAGCCGAATTTATTCTAACCTACTCGTAATGGTACACCTTCATACTAAATTTCGTTTCTCTAGCTTCAGTCGTTATAAAGTGGGGCTTAGGCGGGCATTTTGGATAAAAGATGGACACATTTTTAACGTTTTCTTATATTTTCGTGACATACTCGTGATGATACACTGTCATACCAAATTTCATTTCTCTATCTCGAACGATGTGAAAAATGGTATTTCAGCTGCCATTTTGAATCAAAGATGGTGAATTTTTTAAAACGTTGTTATGTTTTCCTAAACTACTCTTGATAATACATCATTATGCCAAATTTCGTATCTCTGGCTCAAGCAGTTGGAAAATGGATTTATGACGCCCGCCATTTTGGATTCAAGATGGTGTCTTTAGAGATATTTTGTAATATTTTCATAATCTACAAATAATGTTGTACTGTCAAACTAAATTTCATTATTCTAGCGGCAGCCGTTTAGGCTGTGTATTCTTTAAAAGTTTAGGGTTGGCGGCCATTTTGAATTCAAGTTGGCAACTTTTTCAAATTTTTAAAAAGTTTTCTTAATTTGCTACCAATGATGTAGTTTCATACCAAATTTCAGTGTTCTATCTTTAGCCGTTTAGGCTGTGTATTCTTTGAAATTTTAGGTTTGGCGGCCATTTTGAATCCAAGATGGCGACCTTTTCAAAATGTCGGAATTTTTCCTTTATCTACTTATCATCATCTACCTTCATACCAAATTTCATGTCTCTAGCTTACTCCAAACACCCTAAACAATATGATGAGTGAGTGAGTCAGTCAGTCAGTCAGTGAGTGAGTGAGTGAGTCAGTTAGCCTAAAATGTGCAATTTCAGGGGTCCACAACTAGAACATAGTTTGAGATACGAATATGAAATTTTGTACATCTGGACATATTTACCATATCTCCTTAACGGCAAAAGCTCATATTCCTATCTTTAACATCTTTTTTCTTACGGGGCCCCCAAATCGTCGATTTTGCCATAAACTCTTGTTCCTGTATAACATGCTTCTGGCAGTGCTAACGTTTTCTGACGTGAAGAACTTGGCTCATGCACTGCCGTGCATGTTGATATATACTCAACGATGGAAAGAAGAAACGAATACCTGCGGACATTAACCCACACTTTTTTTTCTAAAATTCATAATTCCATATTAAACAAGTACAAAGGCTTTGATTCTACTAATAATTGCTAGGGCTCTGAAGGTCTCTTGATACGGATCTAAAACTATTAACAAATAACTCTAGTTATTTGGTACATTATTTCAATATACTTCCTGCCATGTTTTCCAAACCACTATAAATAGCATCACTGTTATGCGAGGGAACATATGCACTCAGGATATATTTTTTGACAAGGACAGACGAACAAAACGGAGTATCGGGTTCCACATTATAAATAATAGATATTGCTATGCTATCAAGGAACCTAAAAGATTAGACACGCAATGAAAATTGAATTGGTCATTGTGAAAAGGGGATATATGCTACGTATTTTTAACAACACATAATGATCTTTTCAATTGTCTCTTTCAAGTTAATGTGGGAAACGTGATTATTTCGGTTCCTTTTCAATGATATTAATTTGATCGAGACATTTCCCATTTGTCACTGTAGAAGATAAATCTACTTTATAAAATGTGTTACACCATGTTTCAAGTATAAAATTATGTAAATAACAAGGAACAGTGTGATGTTCTTTACTTCGATTTGTCTAAGGCTTTTGATTCAATTAATCATTCCATTTTGCTAAGCAAATTGACCAAAATGAGATTAACAACATGACACCTAAACTGGTTCGAAAGTTACTTGAAAAACATATCTCTTCAAGTGAAGATGAATAAATAAATCCCTTTCTGCTGTGGCAAACATCACAAATGGTATTCCTCAAGGGTCGCCACTAGGACATCTTTTATTTAACGTTTCTGCAAACGATACATATACAGTCAGCGCCAAAGGTTGTATATAGTGGTATTTTTTTTTCAAATAGCTTTGTAATGGATAGATAGATTTGAGTACAGTTTTGTAACTTACATAAAATCACATTCTCTTTACGTTACAGGAAATCTTACTCAAATCTACTCCAAATTTATTCGGAGAAGAAATTTGATTACTGGGTACAAATGTTTGACGCTGACTGTATTAGAGTTTCTTATTCTACACCACTTCTATGCTTTACCACCCATATAATTCATTTTATCTTAATCACTTCCATGCTGACGATTTGACTTGGAAAGATTAGTTGTTGTCAGAGGGGTAGATTTGCAGAAAGACGTTAATAATGTTGTAGATTGGTGAGAAGAAAATAAAATTAAGGTAAGTGCCGATAAAACCAAACATCTAAGTTTTACGAACAAAACGAACTATTGTCTTAGAACTTACCACTTTAAGAATAGTAATATTAATAAGGTCTTTTCTATAATGGATCTGGGAATACATTTTAATGATCAATTGAGGATTAAAGAACAAATAATTATTAAAACACTCTTATAGAAGATGACAAAGAATGTTTGAGTGATTTCTATAAACCTCGTTATGACGTAATTTGGAGTTAAGATGTTGGAAACTTTTTATTTAAAGATGAGTCTTGACTTCTGATATTGTTTTGTGTTATGGTGGCTAATCGGTTCTTGAAAGTAAAGACATTCTTTAAATTATCTAAAATGATTATTATCTAACTAGAGATATCGTACAGTATAAGTAAGATATTTACACATTCCAAGCTAGGAAATTGCCCAGATAGCACAAGTACGTCCCACCGACGTTCAAAGAACGTCCTGCTCGGGACATTCGGATGTCCAAGGGATCCCATTGATTAGATGGGTCTTCTCTGGGACGTCCAAATATCCGCGTAGGTCCCAAAACTTGGTTTCCCATGAGAAGCCCACAGGACATGACAGGACATGGAATACATATGGGATTTATAGGAAATTCTATATCCCGCATATTTCCCACAAACATCCCAGGAATTTCCATTGGATATCTCATCTTTGCCTGGGGGATGCCTGCAGGATATTATTTGGGATGTCTACGGGACAATCCCCGTAAGCGAAATTTTCGGTGCTCGAAAATCGAGAACGCAAAAGTTGTTGTTTGTTAGTACCTATATTTAGTTGGAATTTGTTCATTGTCTTCGTGTTGATGTATTAAGTTTTTTTTTTTTTTTTTTTTTTTGTAAATTTTCCATCTGTCTACAGCCGGATTTGAAGCTCGTCATTACAACCACTGGACTGTCGAGCCATGTTGATATTGACGAGTATTTTACTATTAGTTTTATCTAACGAAAGCTGTTTCTTAAGAAAAGGGCATGCGTTTGAATTCAACACTGGGATTAGGGATTGGATCTTGGATCCCTGCTTCTTCGATTTTGAGGTATTAAATTATGTTATACAAGTTATTACAGGTATGGACATTTGACTGCTTAAAAACGAATATGTATGTAATTAAGCTTCTATTCTTCCGTATAGAGTCAAGAAGCACGTTCTTTGGTATTAGTTAACATATGTATCCATATACTTTACACACTATATGCTCCAGATCTACACACTATATGCTCCAGAACTACATGTCGGAGCTTCCAGCACTGGAGCGACATCTCTGATGATCGACTGCGGTGATAATCTGGTCCTGCAAATACACTTCTTTATTATTTTTACTTTTGTCCGGATGTGAGCGGTGGATCACCCTGTTACAAGTTAATCAGAGAATTATAAGGTACTTTTTGATTAAAAAAACTGATAAGTAAGTGCTTCAGAGCACCACAAGAAAAGTTGAGAAATGAAGTATTGAAGGGTACAGGGGAAAAATAAATGAGTCCAAAATAACTTAAATTGAAATTCTGGTGCCGTTCCGTTCCGACATAGCAGAGCTTAAACCGGGCCTTTTTTGGTGAAACGACCTGATCTTCTTCTTCTTCTTCTTTTTTTAATGATCGAAAATACACAACTGTAACATACGAGTATATCGGAACGTCATGTTTGGTGTTTGTATCGCGTATGATAAAAAATCTTAACTCATTTTCTATCCTACGTCTGTGAAGTGCATTATCAATTTTCCAATGTGAACAAAGAGAAAATAATTTAATCTGACTTTTCTATTCTATTACATGGAAGCAGAATATTTTTCGAAAGCAGAAAGAAAGAAAATGTAGTGTTTTTTTAAAAAAAAACTGAAACTAAAATTAAAGTTGAGGAGACTGGGTTTCGAACTAGCACACTGACCCGATGCGTTCCCCATCAGACTACAAGGCCAGTTACTGCTAAAGGCTTTCTGAGTGATATAACTTCAACAGACTTTTAACGGAGTTTGTATACAGCTTTGTATACTGTATATTCAGGCGTGAAGAAATGCTAATAGCGGGTACGTTGGACGGATAAGTTTGCCAGGTCTCTTATCTTCAGAACCAGTTCGTAGGATTGCATGATACTTCGTTCCTGAGGAGCTCTTTTGTAGAATTTGTAAGTTCTTTATTTTTAAAAAAAAAAAACAACTAACATTTGGCATCTTTGGTTCAGGTTGGGATGTGGTAGATAAGGGATGTTGAAGTTATCATCCAGAACCTTTGTTAAGGTACCATCCTTGCATTTGCCTCATGAAACTGTGGAAAACACTGAAAGACCTGTCAGGATAGTCGGCCACAGGTTTCGAATCCGCGTACCTACCCATTGCCTATCCAAAATTCGCGACGTGGTACTCACACGTCTTGGTGAGGTTGAGAAAGGAATAAGAGTGTAGGAAGGGAGGGGAGGCTGCCTGTGGCTAGGTATGAAGGTACTTTCTCGGAATGTACTTCCTGTGACAGAAAAGCCGGGTGAAACAAAAATCAGGATGGCGTGTTTTTTTGTTTTTGATTCTTTTAGTTTCGAACGCTGTCTTATTGTAGCAAAATTTCCTCAAATAACTACCGACAGTCCTTGATCAGAGGATAGCAAAAGGAACGCATTTTTGCCAGGGATTCTCCCAGGATTTTTAGTTAGGGGGTTGTAAAGTCAAAATTGAGAGAATGTCAGTGAAGTTTTGCACACTTTCTATCAATTTTGTACCGTAAAAAGGTTAAAGATAGGGTACACTCGAAAAGTTGTCTGGCAGAATCACTGATGCTTGGTCATTTATCTGCATAAGATTTCTGTGGGACATCTAACCGACGTCCCATCAGGATGATTTGGGATATACCAGAAGGACGTCTAAGGACAGACCTCCTGCATATCTTGGGATATGATTCAACAACTTAGGACGTCCCTGGTACGTCAGATAGGGATGATTTTCGGGTATCGCAGCAGGACGTCCAAGAGACGCGTTATGGTTCTCTTGTATATCATGGGATACGATACAGAAGTATAGGACGTCCCGGGAATGTCCCATTCGGATGATTTTGGGATATCTCAGTAGGACGTCCAAGGGACGCGTTATAAACCTGAGTATCCCGGGATACAACTGGGCAGTTTTGGATGTTCATGGGACGTCATTCGGACATTTGTGCTATCTGGGTGATAGGTTTCATTATGGAGAGAAGTAGCCAGGCCTATATAAAATTTTGGCCACAATTGAGTTCGAATATAGTTATAATCTGGTACACTTCAACAAAAATGGCTAGTAACCAAATTAAAGCCGTTTAGAATATTTTATCTGACTTTTGTGTAACAAATTGAGGTTAATTCATTAGGCTCAAAGTTAGGAACATTTTCTTTTAGATATTTTAAACTCGAACCTTTATTCCTCCGAAGAAGACAATAGATTATCAGTTTATGTACAAGCTAATGAGTAACTTCTGTCAACCGTCGTGCTTGGCTTTCGGCGTTGAGCTGAAGAATGGGGCCTGAATTAAAGTTTGATAAAAATGATAATCAATAAGAATGAAGTTAATCAACTCTATTTCCTTAGAGGTTCCCGCATGCTCGGACTTACCTGTGTGTGGTCTGGATCTGTTGTGCATGGCGAGAAGTATAAATATTAGGCGTGCGTCTCCAATGTTCGCTTGTCGAAGTTTGACTGGTAAGTGTGGTCCTCACCTAAACGGGTCTAAACTATCATAATTACATTTAATCATTTAGTCTATCATAGCCCATTCTTAAAATTCACTATTGTTGCGACTTATGGGTTTGACCCGCTTTTATTTTTTATTTATTTATTATTATTTTTTAAAAATATTTTACAAATTTACTGAAAAGGCAATAGAAGATTTTGGTGGTGTTTTGCAAGTTGTTTTTATTAAAAGAGGATAACACATTAATTTGACACGAGGCAAATATTGTTTTGTTTGAGTAAAAACATAAAAGATAAGTAAATAATAACTCTACTTGATTTTTAGGGAATTATTATATATAAAAAGCATTAAAAAATAAAACAAACGTGGGTGATGGTATGCTTTTTGCGTTACGTTTAGTGCATGTTATGCTTTTTGGGTATTGTTTGACTTGTTTCAATATAATTAATTTAAAAGAACAAGGGTTTGTTTGCACTGGATTTTTACCAGGATACACATTGCGATGGCACGGCCAACTTGTTATATTTAGGTGAGTAACAGATTTTATTTTATTTTTACGTTTTCAAATTAGTTATGTCGTATTGTTATATTGTAAGATTTAGGTTAGTGGACTTAGATGACTTAATTTTTAAATTTGTTAAAACATAATTTAGTACGTAAAAAACTTTTTTCTTTGTTTTAAAACTTTACTGCATAACATTAAATAATTTAAGCAAGGACCAATTAGGCCGCCAGACCCAGGTAAAGTTTAATTAATTAATAGGTTTTGCTTTGTAGTTTAAATATAGTTAAAATAAAATTTAAGTTTAATTATGTTTTTATTTTTATTTTTTTATTAGTTATATTTTTATTATTATTTTGTAATAAAATGTTAAAACATAGTTTTGGTTTTTAAGTTTTTTTAGGTATAAATTATAAAATTTACTAGCTTGCATGCAAAGTAAGTTACTACGGAAGTATCTACGGAACAGGAAGATTATTGAGACTTCCTAGTCTCTTGTGAAACTAATCGATAGTCCTGGTCTCAGCATATTTCACAATATTCCAAATTCACTTCGACGTGATTGTCCTATTCCTGGCAATGTCGAAGCGTACCTTATATCTGGTACCACAAGGGTGTCTGAAATCTCTATACATCTGACATACCTCATCTAGGGAAAAAATAAATGATTTTTGTACTGTCATAGGTGTCTATCACCGAACGCAAGCTTATACAAAAACATAGTCTATCAGCTATCGCTGCACTATGTTCAATTTCAGCTTCTGTCATCAATCACCGCTGGTATTTACAATGTCAGTGTCGTATTTTAATGCACAGTATATAAACACAGTTTAAACCAAAACCAAGGAAAGTTTTCGTGTTGCTAAGTCCACCTCTCCTTGGTCTACACACACCAAGAAAACATTAGTTCACATTAAAATAACATCTACTAATATGTTCGAGAAGAAAAGAAAATATAAGTCCAACGTTCACACGACTAATCTTAATTCAATTTACGTTCATCACTACTATTATTTCTTCTGTTATTAAGTATATTATTATGTCCACCACCACTGTAATCCAGCGGCTCAATTAGCATAATTAATGAAGTGCCGTCCATAATGACAACTGCCGAAGGCGACCATCCTTCTAAATAAGCATGTTATTCGAATAAGATGTGAAGTGAATTCGCAATGAGAACAATGAGAACACGAAAGTAATACGTCAAGTCATAAATTTTCAACTTGCGCACTAAAAATTCCACTAGCATAGATTTCACTAACAAAGGAGGACCAATATCATTTTAACTCACGGATGAAACTATAAGACAAGGCACAATGAAAGAGATATAATTCCACAGCCATGAATGTTAATGAACGACGAAGCAGTACACAAGAGATTGTATTTTGATATGAAGTGAAAGAAAATACGCGAATAAGCAAATGACCTTACTCGTAAGCCTCACATATCCGAATAAAAGTGGATGCGAAAGATAGCAACAAAGAACTGCAATGTGTTCTCTGATACAGAGACTTGGAGGAAGCAAGAAAGAAGATACATTTCCCCTTCCCTTTTCTTATTATGATCAGAAGGTATGATATGATTTTTTTAAAAGGAGAAAGAAATGATTTAATGTGTAACGGCGGTTTTTCTCTTTTATTTTGTAGACGATATTTCAAAATGAGGAACTGAATAAACATTTTCCTCTTCCTTTACATTCCATGCATTGTAGCAGTAGTCGACAATCATCATGAAATTGTCGTCAATCAAGCCACCGTGATACTAGAAAATCGCAGCTTTGCCCTGCATTCAACAAATGATATAGGCCAGTGTTCGATTTGTTGTAAATTACGAAGAGGGGATCCTAATGCCAGTGGTTGCTGCTAAGTTTGAACATAGTACCTTTATGGGTAGAAATACAAAAGATTTTTTCGCTGGTTGGGATGATATTCGGAATCAACAACCAGGGATAAAATCTTCACGCACCATGGAAATCTCCGGCCGGCATCCCCCCTGGCAAATCGAACACTGATATAGGCCTATATGTATTGGTGAGAAATCGCATTTAATCTTCAAAACATTTATCCATCAAGGAATGAATGTGAAGAATGGGCTGCGATGAGAACCCAAACAAAGTAGACAGAGAACACATTTTTCAGGAACTTGGAACTCATAATACTGTGCCATTTTAAGAATACAAGTAATGACACTTTATGCTGTACGAATACTTCCTCCACAACATGAGGTTTGGTATCTTGGCTACTTGGTCTTGGAGGAACATAATTCGCAATCTATGAGGCAATAAAGAATTCTCTATTAATTCCTTAAAAATGAGGTACTGACACAAGAAATACAGAAACAAAGAAGAGTGTAAAAGAGGAAATTACAGCAGTTAAAGATGTCATGCTAAAAGTGAAAAACATATTCAAGGCTTACATAATAGCATCCTGTGCTCATTTTTGCCACTAGTCAAATAAGAACAGAAGGGCTAACAGCGATATACTCCAGTCGTCTCGCCCAATCTGAGGGAAAATAAATTGGGCAGAATATATTGTTGAACAAATTATTAACTAGAATCTTACATACGGATCAGGCATACAAATTGGTAACGGAACATATATAATAGTTCATTACGAGAAAGTATTTTTCGACGCGACAGCACGACATTGTTATTATTATTGTTTTCTTTTCTTTTTCAGGAACTTCGAAGCAAATAGAGTTTTATTAACTTCATATAATTTATTACATCTGTCAGTCGGCATTTTCCAGCTCAACGTTGAAAGCCAAACGTGATGATTGATACTTCTTTCATTAAATACAGGTATGCGAATACCATCTTACACACTTAGAAGTTATGACTGTACGTTAGTATAAAGAATTCAGATAAATAAATGTTATATACAAAACTATGTCCAGATTTCTGAAGAATTAAGCTCGTTTTAATTTTACTCAACTATTAAGCAAGAACAATTAGCAATAGCATATAACCACATCTATATTTTAACCAGCACTCTTTTAATACTCTTAGGTATTCTCTCAAATACGCAAATGAACCTGTGTTTTGTTCTGTCCATATTTTTTACTGATTCTTTACTATTATTTCTTTTAAATATAACCTTATTAAAACATGGCTACAAGTGTAATTAGAAAGTGTAGTATCTTGAAGACTATACACTTATCTTTGTTGTAAAGGAAAATAGAGTAAAAGTAGACAAGGTTAGACGTTTCGGAAAATCATAGGGTACGTGAGTCAGCAACGTCATTTAAAGCCCAAATATCCATATCTACCTAGGGATCGAAAATACCCGTTTTCTTTTTACGTTTCAATAAGCGAGGTACTCCCTGCCAAATTCAGTCCAGGGTAACTAAACTCAACACTAACTTGAACATCCATATAAATTTTGGTAACCGGTTTGGGAAATCTAAATTTTTTGGGAAAGAGAGTTCAAAAATAGCGTGTATGTAATTCGTGGGTAAGGTTTGTTCTTTCACTCTTAGTGACGCTTTACCCTTTACGCCGCGCCCTTACGAAACCTTACGTACATCGTTAAACGTAAATACTTTACCTATGCCGAAAGGAACTAGGAATTCATCCTGAACCAACTTCGTATTGCTATCCAAGAAACGTTCTGGCCGAAAACTTTCAGGATCTTTCCAATGGTTTGCATCCATCTGTGCGCTATACAGGCTTACCAAAATCATTGTGCCCTGTAACAGAAGCATAAATAACGTGGATTTAAACGGATAATATGATATGAAATAATTTTAAACATTAAATATGCTTAAATATTGTTTAAATATCTTTCTGTTCTACAGGTTGGTAGTTCTGACACTATTGTAAATATGGTCCTTTTATATCCATCCTGTAAATGTCATGTTGAAACTAGGATACTTATTGTAATTTATAAAGTCAAGCTATACATATTTAGCATACCATTCTCCACATGGTTGTAATTTTGTCACATAGAGTAGGAACAAGATCCGAGAGGCCGTATCTCAGTTAATAGAGCGTTTTCTAGTAGTGGGAAGGTCCTGGGAATGGTCTCAAGAGACTGCTTAAGCTCACCCTGACTGACGTAATTCCGGCTTTTACTCACAAGGAAATGTTTTTGCTCGAACAAAAATTCTGGTGCGAAAATACGTTTTTCCTAAAGAATGCAACACTGACATCAAAAAGGACCATCATTCATCTGTGAAGTGTTATCTTCCTCTCTAAACTGTCCAATGACTACTCGAATGCTGTACAGTACAAAAGACTGGAAACAACCTTGTAAGTCGTAAACGCGTGAAGGGAGTGAGACAAGATATAGAACAGAAGTAACGTGGATGCTGCGCTACCAGATGCGGGAGATAAGAATCATGGCAGCCATCTTGGAATTTGTTCGAGAGTTTGTAATGGAAAGTGGGTCATATGACATATCGTTTTAGGCTAGATTCTTTCAAGAAATCCAAATCTGAAGTAAGTTCTTATCTATCTTTCTTCGTTTAGGAGATAGTGTCCCTCAATATTTGGATTTTACGTTCTACAACATGTGCGTAAAATGGTATAGATTTGGGTGGATACTCAAACATACTAATTTTCTCAAATCCTTATAGACCCTGCGAAGCATATTGAGTTTAACAGCGGCGCAGGTATGCTTGAATCCCTTGCTGAAGATAGTGTATAGCGTGGATTTTTCACTCGGAACACAAGTCGCTCGGCGTCCATGTAAAATTGTAGATCATATCCTTTGACCTTCATCTGCATTCGATGGAGGGCAGTGGCAAATTCCCATCGGTTCACGTAGTCCAGAGAGCTTCGTATCATAGACCTGCCTCTGGACAAAATACTAATCATATTTTCCTACGAGGATTGAAGGACCTCAAGATTTCCACACTTGTACATTTTCTGACGTCTTGAACTTCACATGCCTAAAGGCCTTAAAATAAAATTCAAATTCAAATTACCATTTTCTGAAGATGGTGTCTCGTTAATTTTTTCACGATACACCAACCCGGTTTTGATTCCCAGTGCTGGCCAAACTAACGGAGATTTTCCGTTTCCCTCGATCACACCAGGCGTATGCTGGAATGGTACTTTAAATAAGGCCAGGTCCAATTTATTTTTTCTATCCTGTCTTCCCTCTATCCTGGCCAGTGACATAGATGCAAGTCATGAGAGACAAAAATGGAAATTAAGGCGCATCACATCGGGTGAACGAGGAACCTCTCAATGGATCGATCACTGTTGAGGGCACCGAGGCGGGAAGAACACTGTTGACTGAGTTCTGATGGATTCTTTTTCTTTTACCAGCAAGATGGCGCGTTTCCCACTACGCTGATGAGGTACAAGATTAGATAGATATACAATTCCGGTTATTGGAGCAGTCAGCAAGAGTTCGCAAAATGTCCCAGTTCTTCACTTGATTTCACACCCTTTCATTTCTATCTTAAGAGCTACATCGTGAAAGGCAGGCATGGTGAAAAATCAACGAGCTACACAACATACATCAACATAATCAATTATACATGCGCGGCTGTTGAACCCAATGTGTTTCGCAGGGTCCATAAGGAATTTGTGCGTCCGCCCAAATGTGTACCACTTTGCGCACATGTTGTAGAACGTAAAATCCAAATATTGAGAGACACTATCTCCTAAACGAAGAAAGGTAGATAAGAACTTACTTCAGATTTGGATTTCTTGAAAGAATCTAGCCTAAAACGATATGTCACATGACCCACTTTCCATTACAAACTCTCGAACAAATTCCAAGATGGTTGCCATGATTCTTATCTCCCGCATCTGGTAGTGCAACATCCACGTTACTTCTGTTCAATATCTTATCTCACTCCCTTCACGCGTTTAGGACTTACAAGGTTGTTTCCAGTCTTTTGTACTATACAGTATTCGAGTAGCCATTGGACAGTTTAGAGAGGAAGATAACAATTCACAGATGAATGATCGTCCTTTCTGATGTCAGTGTATCGCATTCTTGTGGGAAAACATATTTTCGCAACAGAATTTTTGTTCGAGCAAAAAACATTCCCTTGTCAGTTACACCAGGCAAATACCGGAATGGCAACCTCAAACTAGGATCTGGCCGAATTATTTTTAGTATTCTCTCTCGTACCCTATCGTGACTTGAACCAAAGTTGCCTTAGTTACTGTGCGCTGTTCCTGTTTGAATGCCTCCTGTTTGGTACGACACAAGCAATGAAACAATACATCGTTATTGCTAATATATGTATATAAAGACAAATACTTCAGCATAATAGATACATTAGGTGGTCCTTCCCAAGAATCATTAACATACGCGAAAGTTTGATAAAACGGGGAGGTCGGATAGAATGGGAGGCGTGCCTCCAGCTCAAACTGATGATGCCACCAATCAAGTGGGAGTTGAATTACTTACTGAATGCACCACAGAGACACTTTCTTCTGTTGGAGTGGTGATTTCTAGAACAGTACGCCTACGAGTGGAATTTGTTTGACAAAAATAGTTCTTTTTTAACGCTTCGATTTATTTTAACGTCAAGTTTGTGGATGTATTAAACCTGGACTACAAAATATAAGTACCTTATCTTATTTTTACCGTTATTTAGGTGTAATATAGTGGTAGTTTATTTGATTTTGTGTAACGTACGGTAGTGGTGGTTACTAATAGCATTTAATTAAAACTAATTGTACTCATTATTAAAGTACGAAACGAACTTTGGTCTGTGAAAGTTAAATTTTGTTTACCTGCACTGAATTTTGAATAATCGACGTGAAACGAAAAAGGCGGGAAAACCCACGTGGATTGAGCCTTAATGCTTTCTTTTAATACGAAAGGTAGTAGTGGCGCCCCTTTAATTTCCTTCCAATATTACACGATAGCTAATGATTAATGAAATTAGAATAACATAATGACAATAATGCATTTAAGTTAGATTTACAGTATCACGTAATCTGAGGAACATAAAACATCTGTGTTTATATTTTAATTTAAACTAGATAATAAATCATCGCTAATATAGATGCTTAATAATTTAGTTCACATTGTAAATGACGGAGGATTCAGTTTAGAAGCTAAGGAAGTTACACTTGGAAAATGAAATTTTAGCACCACTGTCTTCTCTGAATTCAACACTAGTCTATTTACAGCCAACTATGACGTGATCTTATGACTGTGTTTCTAATATTTTCCATTTCTGATTCATCTATTTCGGACGAGATCAAAATATTAATATGATCTGCATAAAGTATACTTTTTACGGGTAGAAGTGAACAGTTGGTAGCACTGTTCTCATAGCTTCGGCACTCATCAACAAAGATTATATGTTTATGTTAATGATTTTCTATGTGTGATGGAGTTTACTTTTGATTTAAATGACATTTTATCGAAACGTTTGAACAAAACGGATCAAAATGACTTTTGAAAAATGCAATTTCCAGGAGAAACTAAAACAGCACAGGAATATTTAACTATACCCCTGTGTAGTAGAAGACTGAAAGTTTTATTGGATGCAAAAGGCATTCTGGTTTGTTGCTTATTATACACACTATAGTCAAGTAAATTTACACCTACCCATTTTGTCCAACTTTCCCCTACATATAATTTTATATATTAATTCGGATAACTATTCAATACTCATTTGAGCAACTCATATATTAATTATCAAGTTCTGGAAACATTCGAGCGAAGAACTTCATCATGTGGAAATCACTTCTACCTTATTAATGAAAGTATTGGCTTTCATTATATGGAGACGTTGTGTTATTTTATTTGGTCCGGTTGCGACAAATGAAATCTTACAACTATTTCTGTTAGAATATAAAGTGTTTTGGAACCCAATATATTTTACCTCCTTTATTCGATATCCCAAAAAATTTTCACTCCTCAAGGCTCGATGTGCAACTGCTATCGGGACGATGTTAGCTATTCTTTGCACTTCCATAATGACTGCTTCGGTAAACGGCAAGCTAGAAGAAAACCAATAAACCGTTCATAAAATCATACAAAATACTTTTTTCTTTCTTTGGAAGATATAAGAAATCCAGCTGGATCAGTGGTGATATTCTGTTGCTTTCTACTGGTTAGCCAGAACCAACATTTTGTTTGGTTCGTTGAACCGGTTGATAAATTTCTGATCAAACCGGTTGATGAACTGTGGTCTGTATATAAAGGAAGTTTCTTAGTGGTGCGTTTAAGAAGAATCATAATCTATTCCATTGCAACTAATTGTCACGAACTCTTGACAAATGTAAATCAGGAATTGAAAGAATAGTAAGCTAACCTAAATTTACCTAAATTAACCTAACTATAAATCAGGAAGTATATGCTTGTTTTTGCCTTTTGTGTACAAATGAATTTGATCGCTTTATTTTCACAAGCAACATGATGTTGATCCCTTGTTTCTTTTTTCTTTAATTCTACATATTGATGACGGTTTTCCATTCTTGGTTTAAACTTCTTCATTTATTTTCATTAGCATTATTCGGATTCTAGCAAATGCGATATCCTTCTCTAATCAATATTTCTGCTTGATTCTTTACTTCTCTAAGAAACCTACTGCTAGGGTTCTCTAGAAACCTAATGCTCTTCATCAATTATATGTGTAGTAACTCCTGATGTCCCTTCTTTGTTTTTAATAAATCCTTAAGTGCTCTAAGTATCTTTCCTTTATGTGTAGTTTGGTTTGACCTATATACGGTTTTTAACAGTTACATTTGATTTCGTAAATTTCTGAATTGAGCAATGCATCTGTAAAGTACTTTTGAATCCAGACAGTGCGTCCCCTAATTTATTGCCTGGATTTCTTGATACTTGAATTTTATATTCTTTGAGTATCCTTCTAATTTTATTCGTAACTTTTATTCGATATGTTCGAAATTGATACCAATCTAGTTTTTCCTCTTATCAGCTTTTCTAGTATATTCCTGATTACTTGTTTATTATAACCGTTTTGTACAGTCAATTGCTTTAATTTTTCTGTTTCTTTATCTTGCCCTTCTTTTGTGTTACAAAGGTTCATTTCTCTTCGTTTGACATTATACCACACATTAAACTTTGTTGTCGAGAATTATTATATTTTACATGTATGTATGTTTTACCCGCAGTTGTTTGCTATATATTTCTGTAACAAAACCGCCTTTACTTTTTGGAATCCATAAATCAAGGACATTAATACCCATTTCAGTTTATTTTTCAATGGATATTTTTATATTTTGATGTACAGAATTCCATAGTTGCACAAGTACTTCAAAATCCTCTTTTTCTTCACAAATATTTAAGATGTCGTCCACATATCTGAATGTTCTGATCATTTTTACTCTCTTGTCTGACATTGTTTTCTTTTCAAAATATTCAAGTACTAAATTTGCTAGAAAGGGTGAAGGGAATTTCCCACCACTATGCCGTCTTTTTGTCTGTATATATATTCTTCAAATGGAAAAAATTCTATCTGTAGACACAATGTCAAGACACCTCAAAACTTGTTTTCGAAGAATGGGTACTACTTTATATTTTATAATAAGTATTTCTACTTCTTACATGGTTATATCAACTGGAACTAACGGGGACAAGTTGACTATATCTAGACTTGCAACTTTAATGCTGGCATTATTATTATTTGATATACGCGGTGGTGGAGTTTTAATTGCATAAAAAAACATTTAAAAATAAAAAGAAGAAATTATTTAGAAGTTTTTGATGAATGTGTTTGGACTGAAATTCAATGTTGAAGGAAGAAAAATATATTAATATGCTGTTTGTATTTTACACCCAACCTTTCTCCGGAAATAATTGAAAATTTTATACAGCTATTTCTAAAAAGATTAATCCTGTTCATTATGAATTACTAATTTTTGGAGACTTTAATATAACTAAGGCTGATTGGGTGAGTCGTGAATTCAAACCTGGTATTCATTATTATTCTAAAAGAAAAGCTATAAGTTCGTTTGACTTTCTTGATACTATGTGTTTAGAGGTGGCCAAAAAATGTATAGAGAGAGATTTAATATTAAAAAAAAATTGGTACAAGTTGAAATTATACAAGAAGCAATGGTAATACAAGATCTGTATCATGTTCCAGTTTAAATTGTAATACCTAATTTTAATACACCAAAAAATAAAGAAATATTTAATGTAGTTCAATATCATAAAGGTAATTAACTTCAGTTGAACCAACAACTTGCTTCTCAAGACTGGGCCAATATCTTATTGTCTCAGAATATTGAAGACGCGACTATGCAAATTGAAAATTCAATTCAAATTGAGTATTACAGATAATATTCCAAAAAAAAGAAATTGTTAATAAAAAATTTCCTTCTTGGTTTTCCTGTATGTTAAGGAAGACTATTGCAGTGAAACAAAAAGCACATAAGAAATATAAAGAAACCAAGAATATAGATGATTATCAAGTATTAGTTGAACTTGGAAAGAAATCGAAATGGTTAATAAAAAGGGACAAACAGCGTTATATTGATAATATACAAGATAAATTAAGTACTATTTTGGAAGTATGGAACTCTGTTAAATTTTGGAACTATGTAAATAAGTTCACTAAAAATCCTAGTGCTGTTACTGGTATAGCGGTGGAAAACGAAGTAATTACTGATTCAAATCAGTTGTCTGAACTATTCGGTGGTTATTTTCAATATGTATATGAACCTAATAGAAACATAAATAATCAATGTTGAAAATTCAACTTATAATGATATTGAAATACCATTAACTGAAAAGAATGAAGTAGTTCTAGCCATAAAATCATTACGAAATAAAACCTCCACAGGCATTGATCAAATCCCTGTTTTTGTTATCAAAGGTATTAGTGCAATTATAGCTCCTGTATTAACGTCAATTTTTAATTGGATTTACAGTATGTACAGCTAAATATCCCGCTAATTGGAAAACTTCTTTAGTTACTCATATTCCAAAGATTAGTGGAAAGAAACTTCAGGACTTCAGACCTATAACTATCATAAATATTGTACCTAAATTAAAAAATAATAATAATATTTAAACGTATATATAGTTATGATGAAAAACAACTCTCTGATCATCAACATGGATTTGTACATAAGAGGTCAACAATAACAAATGAAACTCAGTTTTTGTCTAGAACTGGACCTATAGTTGAACAAAGGGGTCAAGTCGATGTTATTTATATTGACTTTCAAAGGGCTTTCGATAAGTTATCGCATAAAATTTTGTTAAAGAAACTTTTGTTTTTTGGTTTTTCACCTAAATTTATCTCCTGGTTTGATTCTTATCTAGCTGAAAGAAAGTGCAGAGTAAGATATACAGGCTGTATATCATCGACTTTTTCGATAACATCTGGAGTTCCTCAAGTATCAAATTTGGGATCTTTATTGTTTAGCACATGTATTAATGAGCTTGTGACAAAATTAACTTGTGGAGCATTGATGTATGCTTATGATGATGTTATAATATTTAAACAAATTAATTCTTTAGATGATCATTATGTCTTACAGATTGATTTAAACTTGGCTATCGAATGGTCTGTTATTAATCAGTTACCACTAAATGTCAACAAAACGGTGGGTATGATTATGACTAGAAAAACTAATCCATCTTATTATTCATATAAGATTGGTGAGGAAGTTATTGTATTTAAGGACAAAGTTAAAGATTTGGGTATTCTCATAAATAAAAAGTTATATTTTACAAACCATATTGAAACTATAACATCCAAAGCCAAAAGGAATTTGAGTCTTATTAAATGGATTGCAAAAAATTTTAAGAAATATAAATGTATGTAAATTGTTGTATTGTGCATTGGTCAGAAACCATTTGAAATAGGCAAGTGCTGTGTGGAACTCTGATAAAAAATATTGAATTAATAAAACTGAGGCAATTCAGAATAAATTCTTGGCTTGGCTTAAATTTAAATATACTTGTCAATGTACTTCTGTAAGCAAAATGAGAACTATGTTGGGAATATTGAATCTGAAAAGTCGCAGATTGCTATTTGATATAATGTTTTCTGATGCTCTTACTGGAAAACAAGGGTTTATTAACACTATAAATATAAAGGTTCCTATATATCTTTCAAGGAAAAATGAACTCTTTAGTCCTGTTTACCATTGCAGCTCGCCAGCACAAAGATGTGCTAAAAGTGTAAATAAATTATCACAAATTATAGATATATTCAGTGAAGATTTTAAAACTTTAAGAAACAAAATTATAAAATATATATTGGATTTGTAACTTCAAGTTTTGTGAACTTTTATTTTGGTGAGAGAAGTGATGGCTTTTTATTAAATCAACCCTGTCTTTATCTTGAACCTTCTGTATGGTATTTTATTGTTGAATATGTATTATCGATGTGTTTTCTTGCATGATTTGTGATTGTTTCCTTTTTATATTGTATTCATGTATTTTATGTATTAATGTTTTGTAATGGGAGACATGTATTTGGCTTATATGCTGTATTGTCATTTTTATGTGCCCAAATAAATTCAAATTCAATTATTATTATTATTTCCAGTGTTTCTTTAAAGTCGTAACTGTTCTTTACACAGAAATCAAATTTAAGTTTCATGTTGTTTAGTTGCTTTGATAGCAATTTTGCTAATACATTTCTAGGGTGTTGGTAACCAGCTACTATGAGTCTGAATTGAACGTCTTGTTTATGTATCTTTGGTAGTCTATATATGAACGGTAATTGTAGGGCATGTACAGGGTGTCCCACTCCTAAGGGGTCCCTGGAAAAGTGTTATAAAAATCTTAATAAAAGAGGAAATGAAACCAAATTTGTACATGACGTACCTTTATGGTTGAGAAATGAAGATATATTATAAGAGGTGCTGGAAGTGACCTCCCCCCACCCTTTGTATACTAGTTCAACACGGCGCTGCATGTTCGTGAATGTTGCTGTCAGAGTATTGGACGTGATTGCCTGTATTTCACGGCGGATGCTCTCACGTAACTCGTCGATGGTACGTGTTTTGTTCTTGTACACAGTACCTTTAAGGTGACCCCACAGGAAAAGGTCAGGGGGTCAAGTCAGGTGACCTTAGGTCCATAATCCTTTAGAAAAAACTCTGTCAGAGGAAAATGATTCCACCACTGTTATACGCGCTTTAGACGCCACTTTAGGTACCAGCCTAGTGTCTCATTTCAGTATTAACAGAAATTGTCATCACGTCATACTTAAATAGTTGGAGCTACTTGTATATAATGACAAATAAGAGTGCCAAGAAGCAGCTTCTTTTCAGTTGCCAATTTCGCGTATTGGTAGAGTATCAGAAAGCTAATCCTAAGGACTCGGGATCGAATCCTGGTCTATTTTTGTTTATTTTTTTCTTTACGAAAATAACTTTTCTCTTTTATATATATATATATATATATATATGCATTAGGAAAATTAAAAAAATTAGTGACCAAGGGCACTTGGAGGTTAGGTAAGGTCAGGTACGGTGTTTTTTTTATTGCACACACGGTTAAATCGTGTTTCTGTCCACAAGTAGGCAAGTGTGACGTCATCACAATTTCTGTCAATACTGAAATGAGACATTCGTAAGAAATTGGCCCGATGATGCGCCGCTGTAATAATGCACAGAACACGCCCATCTTCTGTGAATGAAGGGGTTCCTCAAAGATTTCATGCGGGTTGCCACTATTCCAGAAACGTGTGTGTTGTGCGAGTTCACGTATCCTGGCAAGTGAAATCACGCTTCATCACTGTACCAGGTGCACTGCAATATTCCTGGTCTTTCAGGATAAATCGCTGAAACCAATGGCAGTATGTTAGGCGTTTATCATGGTCAGTCTGTGTACGTTCCTGAACAACTGTAATCTTGTAGGGATACAGGCCTGCTTTCTTAGCAGCTCTGTGACAAGTGCTTCGCTTTAGTTCAGTTTTCTGCGATAAACGGCGAAGAGACTTTGTGAGCGACGCGAACAATCGTGTCTTTATCTCACACCTCGTGCCTTTTATAAACACTTTTCCCGGGGCCCCTAACGAGTGGAAAACCCTGTACTATCAATTTCTCTTTCTCTGTAGTGTTAAGTACCTTCGAATTCGGTTGTAATTTTACTTAAAGGACTTTTCCTTACTTTTTCGTAATTGGATGCTTCAAGAACATCATTCATTTTCTTAACAAATGCGTCCTTTTTAAAAATTGGTAGCTTATTTGCATTGTCAGCAGGTATGCACGTGTTTCTTTTTTTCTAAACATTCTTAAAAATGTCGAACTTTTTTGATTATCATTGTTCAATTTGAAATAGTTGTCCTTTATTACTCTAGTAATCACACTTATGTATTCACTCCTTGTTGTTTCCTTCTCCAAGTTTCCATCTGATACGTCTACAGCACTCTCTACACCTACTATCGTATCTTCAATACAATTTTTAATGTCCTTATGTTCGAGTAAAATATCCATGTGTTCTTTTGGAAGTGGTACGTCAACGCAAGTCACTGTGTCTTTCAACTTTGCAGTGCACCTATTTTTTTACACCAATTGTTTAACACCTAATTTTCTTAACGTTTTGTTCCGTTTTCTTCGTTTCTTCACTAACTCCTTAGTCACGTTATAATATAAATATATATCTGTCAATGACATTCCATATCCATGCTTGTTTTCAATTGCTTATCTCAAGTTTCATTTTCAGCAGCTTAACTTACAGAGTATTGTTCTTCATCAACTTATCTCTGATACATTCTCTCAAAACCCTGAATTTCAATTTTTCTTTGATATGTCACATCTCTAATTCTCGCAAAATACTTTCTATTTTGCAAACCGAGAAACAACAGAGTTTGAAATACATTTTAGCAGAAATTGAATGTTGTTTCTCTGTAGCAATGATTCTGAAAACATTCAATCTGATGCACACACTAAGTCATATGTGGGCTATAGAAAGTATTTAATTAACCTCTTGCGTCACGTGCCTTACACATATCCGTAAATAAGAATCCAAGCAAAAACAACAGAGGTGCAGAAAGTTCAGCCAAGTTCGTCAGCTCTAAAAGTAGTGAAATGAAGAATTAATGAGCCAAGTTCCTTGGTGACAACACTGGATGTTGGCGCGAGGTGGCAAGATTCATGATGGTGGTCAAGCTTTAGGGCTGGTGATGGTGGGTGAGGTGAGTTTCAGGGCCGCCACCAGCCTTATGGCTTGAAGATCATGAAACTTACCACCTCGCGCCAACTTGCAGTGTTCCTCTTACATGCTGTCGCCAAGGAACTTGGTTCATCCATCCTCTATTTCACCACTTTTTAGGGCTGAGGAACTTGGCTGAACTTTTTGCACCTCTGGTGCTTTTGCTATGCTTTCACAGCTTTCTGTACGTGAACAATATATATTCGATTTCCGGTTTCCCAGTATCAAATTCACGCCTTAATTTTAGAAATAGTCTTTATAACACAAAAGAAAGAGTAAAATGTTAGTTACTATGAAGATGCCTACATAGCCTAGTGGTTAGAATGACGAGCTACAGATCGGAAGGTTCAAATTCCGCTGCAGAAAAGTTTACAAACTTATTAATATTATACATCATCATGAAGGTAATGGACAAATTCCAACTAAATATGGATACCAATAACCATCAACGATTGTCCATTCTGTATTGTAGCCTCCTGAAAAAGGTGCTGTCTTGGTTGCGTTGGTAGGTGGAAGTTGGCGATTTGGCGGCTCGACATCGGGCCACTCTGATTGACAGAACGTCGGGTTTTGTGCAACATCCGGTAGTTGGGCCGAAATCGGCGTGGATTTTGCCACCAAAGACCCACCGACATTTTGCTCATGGGGCTAACCCTCAATTTATGACGATTACTCTCTAAATATCCCGTATTTACAGACAGGTTTCTTAAATGACGTGCAAAGGGCATTGGAATTAAGATAAGTAAAACAGAAGTCCTTCCAGTATAGTTTCTGTGTGATTATATGAAAAAATTAATATAATTCCTTACCTTTTCCGATCTTCAAGAGTTGGAAGCCTGTGTCCTCCAATAACTGTATCCAACTCCTGTTGTACTCTTTTCTGTACTTTTGGATATAAAATCATGTATACGAGGGCAAATGACAATGTATTGCTTGTAGTTTCGGAACCAGCCATAAATAAATCCAAACAGGTAGCAAGTAATTGGTGTTCTGCAACAATGATGTTCAGAAATCAGACAACTTCTTACTTTTAAGTTAAACAAAGAATATACGCACACACAAACACACACACTGAAATATACCCATAAGCTGAATTTACATTAGCGTTTCTGCTTCGTAAGTTGTTATATATTGACATTGTGATTGTGTACACACTGTTTACAGTACCCCAAACATAGTACTGACATTCTGTATTGATTGCCTTGGTTATGGAAATTTGAGTGCAGAACCCAACGCTCCACCAACTGTGCTACGGCCGCTTGGCAAGAATATGCTTTCTTTACTATTTTGTTCATTAGAGCTTAGTTATCTGAAAGGACATGACTATTTCATTTACAACTTTATATATTTAGGTTTCCTTATAATACAACCAAAACAATAAAAGGATGTTATGGGTGGTATAAGGCGATAATGCTTATTGTGATGTATTAACAATTGTACCTAAAGAATCTATTTATTTCTGCAAGGAACAATCGAAACAATGCTCTCTACCAAACAAACCTATTTTAATTCAAATCGGTCCATTCAGTCAATAGTTATGTGCAGACAAACATTAAAAGTATATTAATAGGGATGGAATTGAGTACCGGCTCTTTTCTTTCAAATCATTTAAAATATTATTACCTGTGAATGTTGATTGTTTTCCGTTTTCCAGTTTCATCTGTCGAAGAAAAACGTCTATAAAATCTCGCTGGTAATCGTCGCTGTAAGTTGCCTTGTGTTCATTTACAATAACCTTTCAAAAATAAAATAAAATATACAATAAATATTTGTACATGCAACTAAAGAGACTATAAATATTAAAAATACACATAAAATTGGTTCCTATCGTGATCAGGAATCGAACCTTTATCTCTGAATAATGTGCGAGTGCTCTACTACTAAATTTCCACAGATACAACCAGGTTTTGTGTATACGTAGTATTCCTCAATTACTGCATGCTTAATGGTGAAGGTACCACTGTAACTATTCTGGTTCCCCGGTCACAGCAGGGACCAACGAAAGGCTTTGAGCAAGATAGTGGTATGAAGTGTTCGATTTGTTATAAATTACGAAGGGGAGATCCTAAGACTAGTGGTTGTTGGTAAGTTTCAACATAGTGCGTGTTTGGGTAGAAATACAAAGATTTTATCTCAGTTGATATTCGGAATCAACAACCAGGGATGAAATCCTCACCCACCAGAGAAAATCCCCAGCATCCCACCTGGCAAATAGAACACTGGTGATATGACACATGATTTCGAGGAAAAAGAAATAGTGTTTTGAAAAATTCCATGAATTGGAACATTAAATTTCTCTTCGTTTTCTACACGACTTAATATAAAGAGATGTCCTATCTTTCACCTATCATTTAAAGCGTGGTTAGTTTAAATGCAGTAATAAGCAGGGATGTACTGGCCTTGAAGACCTGTCGCACAGCTGTAATTCTGGTACCATTTGAAAAGAGAGCATTTCGAAAACACAATTACACTAAACCAAATTGAATAGTTGGCAAATCGTCTCTTTTGTGCTTCAGAGCGAGTAATCTGCGTAGTTCTTAGTATTGAATATATTGGAAATTGTGTATTAGTTTTCTTTGGTCGATAGTGAGAAAAATAATGTGGTTACTTTAGAGGCTGGTTGACAACGACGATGAAAATGGAACGAGCGCATTAGGAAGAATAATAGAAAAGAGAAGAATGTTTTAATGATATTTACCCAAAGAATTAAATAAAAAAGCTGTGCCAGCTGAATGGTTTTATAGATTTTATTGAAAAAGATTTTATGAAAAATGGATTGACAATAATTTCACTTTAAACTGAAACTGATAACAAAGAATCTAAAAAAAAGTACAATATCGTCAGATGAAAAAGTGATCGAACAATGTGGGGCTGATATTATGAAGACAATGAACGAGAAAACGGATATTAAAATTAAAATAGATATGGGTAACATGTCTGTGATGGACATCTGGACAGAAAATGGCGGATGATTATTGGTTTATAAAACAGTTAATTCTATCCTTGGTTATATCCTTGGTACTTTTATATCCTTCGTTAAAGGAGTAAATAATACTTTCTTTTCTGAGAGGAGTAGTTTAACAGGTTGGCAAGATGGTGACCTAACGACAGGAGGTCGCTGAAATTCTAAGTATAAAAATCATAAATTCGTTACGTTTTTCGGCTTGATCTAGAAGAAAATTGACAATAGTTAGACTTTAAAAGTGCTCCAGTTCTATACAAACTAGAAGATACAACAAAATCAAAATTGGAAGTGATAAAAATCTCTAAAGTTAATTGTGACTACTACGATGGTGTGTTGAAAGATGGAGAACTGTAACGAAGACGATAAATCAATAACTATAACAATCATATAAAAATATATAGACGATTAACTATAGGACTGTTTGAC
>JAGDQP010014005.1:0-24265 GCA_022664845.1 Lepisma saccharinum
ACATTATCGTTTCCTTGTGGATTTCAATGCGGAAATCGAAATTTGCTAATTTGGCCAAGATGGCCGTATCCGGAATCTATATCACGTGATACGTTATCAATAGTTTATTTTGTATTGGAAGCTGCATCCACTACTGCTGCTAATACTACTGCTAATACTACTACTACTACTACTATTATTATTATTATTACTACTGCTGCTGCTACTACCATTGTGACTACTGCTATTACTACTACTAATAATAATAGTGCTAAAACTACTATTATTATTACTACTACTACTACTACTAGTGCTAATGCTAGTACTATTACCACCACATAATGTATGGTCAGAACAACCACTGATAACAAATAGACAGACAGAATGGAGATATAGAAAGAAACCCTTGGGTAACCTTTCACACGATTTTCCCATTCGAGAAGGAAAAATAGAAACTGCAATGTTATGAAGACACATGTGTCATTTTCCATTGAATATTGAAACATTAAATTGAATTATCAGACTTGGTTGTTCTCAAGACGGTTAAGCCCTGCCCGGCCCGTTTACGCCCTGCCCGGCCCGTTTGTGCCCGGCTCGAGATTCGGGCCGGGCCGGGCCGGTCAAAGTATACAGATCCAGCCGGGCCGGGCCGTCTTCGGGCCTGGGTTTGCAGGGCTCTGCTGTACAACAACTCTATAAGTTAAGTTTTGATGTCCTTTTTGCATACATTTTGTAAGTTCCGATTACAATTTGAATATTTATTGTGCAAATTTTCATACAATGTAGAATCATTTGGGTAGCTTGGGAAAGAAATACATTGTCTCGAGAGACTGATCTCGGTGATATACTCTTGCTTAAAGAAACTTTCGCTTTCTTAAAGTTCGCGATATTCGTACATCCTTTTTATTCATTTCACTAATTATCTCAGTCACTGCATATTTCTATACCTGTTCACTTAAGTTTTTGCTGTTACACAACTACTACGTGAATGCGTTTAATAACTTTAGTTTACAATCCCCTGAATAAAATCCAACGTTACAAGCTTCCACGTGGAGGTCAGGGCGCGAGATTTTTATTTCCAGTTCAGAATTTGAAATGCTTTGTTTTCATTGGTTAGTACTGTATGATGTACGGTGCTCTGAATGTGTGAAAACGTACTACTATAAAGACTTTTTGGGGGGGAATGGTAATGTAAGATTATTAGCCATTTCAGGTAAATGAATCGAATTACAGACATAAACAAGTGCTAGAATGTTAAGAAACAACATTCTATCTGACAATATCATTATTGTACGCTTGAAAGAAACATTAAGGGTGTTGTCGAATGTGAAGTGAAGATCGAAACCTCTCTAGTAGTCATCGTGCAAGCGAAACCTGAACCTGCACAATACATTATTTTTCATTATTTAAAGGCATCGTGCTCCTCTATTAGGGTTGGAAACTAGTTAACATTTAGTTATGTGTAAACCGCACAGGGACAGAAATTAACACCTGATATATATTGCAAAAGATTACTTTTCTACTAAAAGTTTATTCTGGAGTGCGTCTCGTAAAGTATTTAAAACGGATACGAGATCACTCAACTCGCAATCTTTGCAAATGGCGTTAGTATAGCATGCAATTTGCAGTTCAATTGGTTGCTTATCAGAGTTCTCGATATAATGTTTTTTGTGAACGTCTTATATGAAGGAAACTAAGATTATTTTTGATTACCCAGCTGAAAGAATTTGAATTGAAACTGATAGTATTTTTGATTACCCAGCTGAAAGAATTTGAATTTTAAATTTGTTTATGACCTTTAGGGCAGGATGACGAAGCAAAAATGTTGTGTGGAGGAGTATAATAGTACTTAAGTTGTCTGGTGTGACTTAGGAAAAACGCCGGAAAGCATATAAATCTTCTAAATTTTCGTGAACTAGAATTGGAAATATGAAACTCCACACACGTTTCCTAAATTACTGCACTGTAAAACCTATACTAAGTCTTGTTACATACAACTGTGCACCTGAAAATAAAATAAATTTATATGCACGCTTGTACGTAATGAATGAGATAATGACCTAATATCTACTTGAGTTTGAAGTAGCCGCTAATAGTGTTCGACTAATCCAAATTTAATAATCTTATGTTGTGTCGTTCTATTGGTTTCCTCTTCTTTTATATTATTAAAGTATCGTTCGAAGGTTATGGCACCAAAGTATGTCCTCTTTTATTTACCTTATAAATAAAGAATTACAGATTTTATAATTTCATTTAATTATTTAGTTTCTTTTCCGTTCGGGTTTATATGCTGAATAGCTTATAATTCGTTTACGAGGGAGAGAGTTCGTTCGTAATAACAGCAACTCTGCATCTAGAACGTTTCTATAGAGACGATATATAACAAGATAGTTATAAAATTTAAGAAGAAATGGGAAGACCATAGAGTTATAATAAGTAGAGGGAGCATCAGGCTGTTTCCTGGGCGAGGGGTGTAAAGCAAAGTGACGGAAGGGACGAGGCGCTACCACTACATTGAATGCCCCATATTTAGAGGCTATTTTTTCAGAGTATTGCCTTCTCATTCTTTCTTATGGGAAGATAAAGTTATTAATGAGAAGCGCGCATATCAGATAAGGCTTCCAAAATAGTTATCGTTGTTCGAAAAGATAGCTGTTTCGTAGAGAATTTACAATTATAAAATGCAGAGGACCACAATGAATACTTCGCTTTTACTCAAAAAGGCAGTCCTCACAGTACTCGGTATAGCGTAAAAGGACTCTAATGGGGCCACATAATATGACTGCCGCTGAACCTTAATTTGGCTTCATGTGACGTCATCTATGCTGCCTCTATTTATTATAACTCTATGAGGAAGACACCTAAGATTTCTTTCTTTCTTTTTCTTTTTTCTTAATATGCAGTTTAATGAAGGTTGTTGCAGGGATTTTAACTTCGGATAATTCAATGTCTTCATGTGTTTTTGAATGAATATATTTGTACTTCATGGTGTGTATATTTGTACTTTCATTCCTATCCGCCTGCTGATGCTTAGGTTGGGTTAGATAAGTTAGGTGCTATAATTATATAATTTATTAAGAATATATTTTAGAAGCAGATGGCCAGTTTGTTATAATTAAGTGGATTATAAATATACATTGATGCTTGGCATATGAATGGGGCTTTCTTTTAATTGGAGTAATGGAGTTGCAGAGTAAGAGAAGTTTTGCCTACTAAGATTAAGGTAACTCCTCTGATTTTGACTAGTTTAATTTTATACAAATAGTGTATAAATAAATAAATAATGTGGTTACCATTAATAGTCTAGCTCAACTTTTCGATCGCGGGTATTGAGGGGTCTCAAGAGCTTTCAATAGAGGTCACTAATATACTAATTTATTTCGTTTTCCGCTGCGAGGAATTTCTTTGATCGAGGTTTTTGTTACTGTATTTTGTTTCGTGACTCATTTGCATATTCCGGTCGCTTGGGGTATACCCGTAGTCGTTGTGGATAGTAAAGAATTTACAGACTTGTCAGCTCTCACGCAAAATGCGTGACTGACAAGCATTCAAGCATCAACTCACGCTCTCGCGTAAAGAACCTGCAAAATCACGCATTTAAAAAAAAAATGCAAAATTTAAAGCTTACTCTGTAAAATGCAGTAAAAATAAAAAGTTGACTTTCTAGAATGGCAGCATTGTAGACATTGCGACATAGCTGATGTTAGCAACTCGATAGCACTGTCTGCTTGGTATAAACAGCAAAAACTGTAAATGAGAGAGAGAGAGAGAGGTTTAGAATGGCTCTTACCATTGGCCGGTGTACAACCTTCCAGTGAACTTCTAAAGACTTCCAAAATACTGCCAAGTTGTACTGTACCTGTTCGTGTAGTTTCCAGCAGCACTTATTGTTAATTTAAGTTCTTCTTCAAGTGGAGGAAGTCATTGGACCGGAATTTATATTAATGAAAATGCAAAGTGATTTTATTTTGATAGCTTTGCAAGACATCCTCCCAAACAAATTTTAACGTTCTTAAAACGAAATTGTAAATTATATAAATATAATAAAATTCAGGTTCAAGATACTAGATCCATCCTTTGTGGATTATTTTGTATAGTATTTATTTACTTTACGGTAAGGGGGATTAATATCATACTCTATTTCAATACTGTTCATCTCAAGAAAAATGATTAAATTGTTGCAAAATATGTGAAACAAATTATTAAACAGAAAACCAAGGAACGTTGTAAATAGATGTACTATTTTTCATTTTAAAGGAATATATATATAAAATTAAAACATTGTGTTATCATTCAACAACAACCATATTTGAAATGAAAACAAATTAGTAGAGTTTAATTCTTTATTAAGAGTAAGTAAAGTGTTTTATAAAAACAACTTGCACATGCTTCTTCTTACATTTGCATGGCTGATAAGGTATTTACAAGATTTTTTTGGTTTCTCATGTTTCATCCAATATTGAAGTTGTAAGCAGTTTCGTAATGCAACAAGGATTCACTTCGACAGGGTTATGGTAAGTCCACTTTGAGATACCAATGTTCAAATTGAATGTTTTCAGGGCTGGACATTCCTTTTCACTTACATGATCAACACTTTCCAAGTGAAATATTTTTTTAATCCACTGTGCTTTTTCAAGACCTGTACAAAAGAATGCACAGCTTCACTTGAACACAATTGAAAAATTGTTCTTCGAATATGGGAAACGTTGTATCCATTTGAAGTGTCCCATTCTAAATCGTGAAAGTTTTGTGTTAGCCATTGCATTTGTTTTTTTGATAACCTAGTCCTAATCTCACATGGAAGTTTTACTAAACACTGGAATAAAACACTAGCATCAC
Organism: Lepisma saccharinum; assembly: GCA_022664845.1. Taxonomy (NCBI): domain Eukaryota; kingdom Metazoa; phylum Arthropoda; class Insecta; order Zygentoma; family Lepismatidae; genus Lepisma; species Lepisma saccharinum. The sequence goes on from JAGDQP010014005.1 coordinate 4,819, forward strand.
ACGCTACGATACAAAATTCTCTCATAATAAACTCATGTGCAGAGATTTTAAATCCTTGGACATCTATAATGTACTGTTCTGAAGACACTAGAGAAAATTATTCATGAATAACATCACGTATGGGTTGAGCAATGAATTCGCTATTACAAACTAATTCTCTACAAGTTCTGAAAAAGTATTCATGGCAATTCTTACATGACCCTGTCGTTTGAAAATTTCGTAGTACTCCACAAATGTTTCATGATGATTCACTTGATTCAAGAAATGTTTTGAAAGAACTTTGCCTATATTCCACACATATATGCAGTACTTATGACCAATCTTCAACTTACAGCCACTACTTCGGATTGGATTCTCCTTTAAATAAGTACGAATTGTTTGTAAAACACACGAATCCGCTATAAATACACCACCACCAGACAATACAAAAGTCCGACATTTTTTCTCCTTTTCAAACACAGTTTCCACCATAAACCTTAGTTCACTCCTTCTTTCCTTCCCGATCCTTTCCAAGTAGGATGTCAATTACGCTTTCCATACGTATTTTGACTACTCTCCACAGACCAAACTTCATATTTGATAATAATAGTTCATCTTCATTACGAGGTGCATTCAAGTTATAACACCTCCTATCTTTTTCTCACTAACTAATCACACTGAAACTATGATTCTTGTGTCACTTCTAAACGTAATTTCCCTGCAGTCGTACACATTTTTCACAACGTTGTCGCAATGATTCAATGGCGTCTGCGAACGCTTCTTCAGGAGTCTGCTTTGACCACTGGAAAATCGCTGATGCAATAGCGGCACGGCTAGTGAATTTGCGACCACGGTAAGTGTCCTTCATCGTGGGAAACAGACAAAAGTCGCTAGGAGCCAGGTCAGGCGAGTAGGGAGCATGAGAAATCACTTCGAAATTGTTGTCACGAAGAAACAGCTGTGTCACGATTGGCCGATGCGATGGGGCGTTCTCATGGTGGAAGAGCACATGTGCATCCTTTTCCGGACGTTTTTCACGCAATGCTGGAAGGAGCTTCTTCTTCAAAACATCTTCGTAGGACACACCTGTGATTGTAGTGCCATTTGGAACGCAATAAGTAAGGACTACTCCATCGCTGTCCCAGAACATGGCCACCATCATTTTTTCAGCACTGGCGCTTACTCGAAACTTTTCTGGTAAATCTGTGTGCTTCCATTGAGCAGACTGGCGCTCCGTTTCAGGATTGAAAAACGGCATCCATGTCTCATCCATTGTCACAATCGATGAAAAGAAAGTCTCATTCATGGCTTCATGACGCGTCAACATTGCCATACGCGCAGCCTTGTGTTCGTCCGTCAGCATTCGTGGCACCCACCTGGAGGAAACTTTTCGCATTTTCAGGTCTTCATGCAGGATTGTATGCACAGATCCCACGGAAATGCTAACTTTGCAGGCAACTTCTTCCACAGTCATTCGGCGATCCTCCAACACAACTTTCTCCATTCGTTTGATCATGTCGTCAGACCGGCTTGTGCGAGACCGAGATTGTCTTGGTTTGTTGTCACACGACGTTCTGCCTTCTTTGAATTGTCGCACCCACGAACGCACATTAGACACATCCATGACACCATCACCACACGTCTCACTCAACTGCCGATGAATTTCAAGCGGTGTCACACCGCGCAAATGGAGAAAACGAATGATTACACTCTGTTCTTGTAACGAAAACGTCGTCATTTTACGAGTATCGTAAGTATCCAAAACAGTCATCACTCTTGCCGCTGCCGCTAGAGTTCTGTGTGCCGTACGGTGCTGCCATCTCTGTCACGCATTGCCAATGAATGCCCGTGTGTTTAAAAAAAACGGCACGTTTCTATCTGTTAACAGAGCTGAGAAAATAGGAGGTGTTATAACTTGAATGTGCCACCTATTTACTTGTGGATGACATTTCGCATGTATACGAAAATTTTCTTTTAATGTTGAAGGGTGTAATATAACCCTCCACACACACTTTCTAAAATGATTTTCAATCTCTTCTCCTGTTACTAGTTCATTTGGTGTAAGATAACCTAAACACGCATGATTTGTTTGATTATTTTCTTCCTTAAAGCACGCTTCACATATAATTCCAGTTTGCGGCATCCACTTCTTTAAGGCCAACCAAATACAGTTTCACTAACTCATTTGTTGTTGCACGTACTTAACACTTTTCCATCTGGTCCTACTACTCTTGCTCTTGCTGCTGCTGCTGATGGTGGTGTTAATACTGCTGATCGTACTGGATTCACTATTACTCGTGCTGATTGTACTAGTGATGTTCCCGGTCCTGTTGCTGCTGGAGGTAGTGGTGGTGGTTTCACTACTACTCCTTCTGCTGCTGTTCCTCCTAGTAGTGGTGGAGCTGCTGCTCTTGATAGTATTGATAACTGCTTTACGTCACTATTTCCAAAACACAATCGCTTCTTTACAGGATATACAGCACCCTCCAACACACGCTTCTTTGTAATTTTCTTTGGAGCTAGTGAGGAATGTACCTCCCTAATATCGTCCTCCTCCGGCTTTTTCAACGTTGATTTTAGGTTCATTTTGTTGATTAACCTTTATCGTTTGAAAAAATATATTTATTTTTAAACTTTACTTCAACAAAGATGTCATTGCGTTGATAAGACGTTAATGCAACGTGTATTCAGTATGTTATTTTTAACTATGGTATAATAGATTTTGTTGAATGTATTTTTTACTAGTGTTATGTAAAAAAAATATTAAGAACTAATTGAATGACATAAACTAATTTTGTTGTTTTCATGTTTCAACGAAATTAGAATTTCGTTGATACGACGTTAATGTGACGTACTTTCAACTATCATTCATACTATGTCCTAGATTTCGTTTCACACTTGTATTTCTAAGTTAATTGCTTAAAATTATAATTAAAAGCAAATACAGTGAAAATAACTATATTTTTCATGTTTTCATTTGCATGTTGAAAACAGGTTGAATTTTAACGAACATTTACTTTTAACGATACAGTAGAAGAGTAGTGGCCTCGCCAGGTGGAACGCGTCGAGCTACCAAGGAGAAGTGCAGAACGTTCCTGTGTTCGAACCCCACATCAGCTGCTCGGATTATTTACTGTTGGAAAGTTAACACCGTATATTATGATAAAAGCAACGGATAATATGGAATTAAATGTGTGTATATCAATAGAGGGCATTCATGCTCTGTTTTGGCCAACTAAACCTGTTTCTTCATCGTTTCTTCTCAACCATTATTCAACGCCGAATAAACCGTTGAACAGGCGAACATTTCGGTATATTTACCACGTTAACATAACCTTTTGGTATTAACGTTTAATCCACGTATTTTCAACGTTTGTGTGCTACTGGGGAAGTAAGTCCAATGTGCCAGCAACCTCCTCCTCATCTTCTACTGCTAAGCCAACACGACGTACTACACCTTGCTGCTAAGCTGCCATGACTGAACCTCACCTCTCTTTATAATGATGCATACTACCCTCTATATATATTCAAAATTTTTAACAACGCCATGACGTCAAGCATCATGTCCTATCCCGCATCCCGTCAATGACCTTCCGACATCAATGATCAAATCCTAACCTGTACCCACGCCGTGACGTCAAGGATCATGTTCTAACTTGTTCCCTACAGCACCATAGTACAACATCGCTTGGGTCAAGTCCACGTCAGCATTCTACAATCTCCCAACGTCGCATTCAACATCTGGAAACAACGCAGGTCAATGACCACCGTCACGTGATGGGGATTTCCAGACGCCATCCTGGATGACGTCACCGCAACCCAAACAACGTGAGTGGAGTATTACTGCCAGGAGTACTTTTCACGCCAAATTTAACCCACCATCTTGTGTAAACATAGAGCTCATCTCAAAACCAATGCACAAACGTCCTGACAGGACTCTTACTGCAATGACAACAGGTGGCCATTCACCCGACCCTTTACTGTCGCGATCATGCGCAACCATCTTGACCTCTTACTACTAATGACGTTCCCTGTAAAGGAATTACCTGTACTGTGTGACTTGGCAAACAGATTGCCAATTTTCGAGGAGAGTATATTTACAAATTTTGCGTAGGACATTTGCGTGTACCTGTGCATAAGTTCGTCCCTATCCTACTATATAATAATAGTTCTTATTATGATGAATGTATTCTATTTTTATAGTTTTGATTGATAATTTTACAAAGCATGAATGAAATCAAATACTCTACGTCTTAACAAACCGGTCGCCACAATGTTTGTAAAATTTCCTACAAAATTGTGTACGGTGTATAAGTCTGGTTTTGTACATTCACATACAAAATTGTTTAAAATTATTGAATATCCAGTTTTTATTGTGGTATATACAGTATATTGCTTTTGTTAACAACATTTCAGGACTCTCTCCTGCAATAAAAATATTGAAATATAATGTTAATTGAAGATGGTTAGGATACCTAGCCGGCAACTGGGAGATGCGGGTTCGAGTCGCTGTCACGGTGACGGTCCATTTTTCTGTGTTAATTTTCAATTAAAAAATAAAGTTTTAAAACATTTTTTTTTTAATTTGTTGTGCATGTCTGAGAAAACGTAAAACAAACCTTACAAAGAGATGAAGAGAAGTTTGGAGAAAATTCAATGAAAATCAATTGGGATATTCAAAGACAAGAATCAATAGAGAATATTTGAATGCACGAAAAGCTGCTGGCTGAAATAGGCTTCAAAAATTATGGATGTGTAATAAATTGTTGTCAATACAAAGCTACTGAATCTTTCCTTCTGATTGGTAGAAAACACTTCTAACGTCTACTGAAGATCATCGTTGCTAACTGAAGCTTTCAGAAAAACTGTTGAAGGAGGAGAAGATCCAACAATAAAGTATCGTCAGTAATGTAGAAGTATATTTCACAATAAACTCAACGCTAGAAGCAATTAGAAACCAATCACGAAACTACGTAAGTTAGAGAAGTTTCACGAAGAAAATTAAGCACTCCAAGAGTATCCATATCACCCACAGCACGCAATTTATGTATATTTTGTGACGAACTGAGTAGATACAAAACCCGTGAAAAATCTTGTGAATACCTACGTGTGTGTATTTCTATTAATGAAAATGCAAAGCAGGAACGGCACGGCCTTCTATTTATGAAAGGTTTCTTGACAGCGGAAGCAAGATAAAATCGTTCTTGTTATAACAAATAACACTTTTAAGTTTTAACAAGTCTGAGCCATCAACATACACTGGACAAAGAAGATACTAGGAGTTGGTGAGGACAGTCTATACTCAAGTACTAAAGATATTGCCTTCCGAGAGTTGTCGTAGTATCTCAATCATTTGCTTACAGTGTGAATCATTATTCGTTACTCGTTGAAAATATGAAAGATCATAGAATCAAGAAAATGAATCCTTGGGAAAATCTGCGGAGAGAAATCGTTAGAATATTTGGCTTTCGTTTCATTTCTCTCATGAGGGGTGAGTATTTGCTCATAGAATCTAGTCACGGAAAATTATAAAGTTAAAAACTCTACCATTCTATTTCAAATAAGGATCTAACGTTAGCAGCTCCGCAAAGACATTCAAGTACTCTGAAGTTGTAGCCCCTGTATATATTGAGGATATCAAGCATTTGTACCTAAAATTCCAAAATCAGTTCAAGTTTTCTTTTCCTTTCGGAAAAAACACCCGGCAAATACTCGATGTATATTTGGCCATTCGGGTAAGATTTCGAACAACCAGTTACTGATGGCAGAATGGGAACTAAAAATATATTATCACTATACCATTTGGTTTAAGAAGTTTATTTCGTTGTGCAGTGGAATTGATAACACTTTTGAATAAATGTGGACACAGTTTAACCTACTTCCAGATTGAAGAGATCGAAACAACACTACCGATGAAAGAAAATATATACAGGCAGATATGTCGTCCGTAGTGTTAATGAGATGATGGAAATTGATAAGAGATGAATAAATTAATAAGACCTCCGTAACGTAGCAATAAACTATAGTCTGGCTGTTGGATTTATGATAAATGCTTTCCAACTATTTTTGTATTCATTATATCTTGATTTTCTTCGATTTTTAAACAAAGTTAACTTTAGTAAAATTGTTCGAAATTAATGAACGTTTGTTTCTTGGATTGTAAAATATTTTATTTTGAAAAAAAAATGGAAGTATACACAAACAGTTGACAATAACTTTAATATATTTTAGACTTCTAATCACTAGTCTCTGAAACATATAATTACACATACAGCAATAGAAGTTAACATATAAGTGAGAAAAAATTCTTCCAATTATGTCTCCGGTTTCAAACGCTTTATTAATATCCAGTGTATACATTGTAACTATTAATAATACAGTGCAATCAAAAAATCGTTCAGCCCAATCTTCAAATATCTGTTTTATTGTATACAAAGTACCCATCTTATATGTACCTTAACAGACGACAGCACTGATGGATCATGATTCATTATACAGTAGATGTTCAACAAACCCAGTCTGCGTTGCAGTAGGTATTTGTATGTTTTTTTGTTTGTTTTTTTAGATCGGCTAATTTCAATCTGCTTTATGGCCACAAAGATCACTGGATTAAAACTTTGAGACCAGCAATAACCCTCACAGAATTGATTTACTTAAAGCTAAGATGGAACGGAAATTGACAATAAAAGAGTGTGCTCATCTATCCAGAAAAAATGGAATTTTGAACGTATCTTGCAGCTATCATCTTGTACCTCGTTCCAAGAAAACGGTAATTTAACACTATGACATTGTGTGTGAACAACATTGTGATTTATTATCATTACGCCCCACTGTACATGTCGTTCTGCGCGACTTTTCAATTACATTGTGTATTTTAAGTTTAATGTAACACTTCTCAGTAATCACAAGTAAAGATGTTTGAATGTTTAGAAGGAAAACACCGAAAGAAGAGTTCTAGTGTATCACGTTCTCCTCAAAAGATATCAGACAAGATATCTAGATGGAATTGATGGCTATTTTAAATACAAGGACATTTTGGAGCTCTTATTTCATGTAAAGAATACCCAAAATACTTTTACAATGTTCAAATGTTTTGTTACTCATTATAATTGTTGCTAATATTCCTGTAATCCTTTTCTGTTAAGGGCACCTCAACATAGCATCCTCGAGAACTTCCTCTAAATCCAAATTATCATTCTCACATTTGTTTCCCCAATAAAGGCTGTTAAGTAATTTCGTTTTGATGAAAAGGCTTAGAAATAAAATACTAAATCAAATTTATTTACCAAGTTTCAACAATTTTATTTATGTTTTGTAACGTGTTTATAGATTGTCTTCAAATATCAGTCCACATACAATTATGAACTTGTCATGTTTTGCAAACTATTTACATTGTCACTAAGTGGTATGTCTCATTTTTTTTGTTTTTTGTACATAAAAGTTTACTCCTTGAATCATGCAATAAGCTGACATATCACTATGTACAATGCCACAAATATAACAAAAAAGCATCACTATCTTTGTGGCTACTCAACATCCATATGGCGTGTCGGAGATACTGATAGAAATCCCCAAAATCTCGTAATTACGTAATTTGTCACAAGAGTATCACAGGCTATTAATCTGGTGTCATTCTTTAACCTGAGAATTCAAATGAATAGCCTTGTCCGAAGTTAGGAGCTCGGTTGGGTTCCTCTTCTTCGTCGTATTCGTTGATAGCTTTCCCTCGGCTTGAGGCGTAGTTTAGTGTCTTTGGTGCTGGTGTACTCCGTCCTCCTGCTGAATAACGGGAACTATAGACGGAAGTGGGAGGCGAAGAGGTACTTCCGGGAAAGTACTGAGGGCCATTATTTTGTAAATTTCTCAATTGCTGAGGACTGTATGCAGCCAATGAGTTCTGATCGCTATCTTCAGCATTTGAACTAGCTAGATAGTACTCAGGACTGTAAGCACCACTTGAGGAGCCAAACTGAACTTGTGGGTTGTATGCTGAAACACTGTCACTGCCACGGAACAGAGGAGAGACCGTCGGTCGTGCAGAGCCACGGAGAGAAAGTGTAGGACTATATACCGCGCCTGAACTACCTGAAGACAATTGAGGACTGTATGCTGTTCCTGAACTACCTGAGGACAGCTGAGGACTGTATGCTGTTCCTGAGCTACCTGAGGACAGCTGAGGACTGTATGCTACGCCTGTACTACCTGAGGACAATTGAGGACTATATGGCGAGCCTGAGCTGCTTGATGCCAACTGAGGACTGTATGCTACGCCTGAACCTGAGGAGAATTGAGGACTGTAGGCTGCTAGTGAATTTGAGGAAAGTTGGGGTGTATAAGCCGCTCTAGAACTTGAGGATAATTGAGGACTGAATGCTAGAGTTGGGCGACCACTTGATGACAGTAGTGACCTTTGTGGTGCAAAAGAATGGGAAGATCCTGCTTCAGGCCGACTAGGTGGAGCTGCGGTGCTGCCCAGTCCAAGTTGCTGTAGACTATAAAGTGGTTGAGAACCTCCCAATCCGAATCCTGCAGGAAAACCTTGGCCCAATTCTAGGCCTCCTAATCCACCAAATATAGGAGGAACAGGAGCTGGAACCGCTCCAGGGAGTGCTCCAGCAGATGTTGTTTGTGGTTGAGGAGAATATCTTATGGCTGGAGCAATCGTTGTGGGAGTCCTTGGTTGTGAAACTGCGCTGTATGGTGATGGACTGGCAGCTGCTGGTGATATAGGTTGAGAAGATGCGGATAATGACACAGGTTGTCTCGGAAGATGATCACCCTCAGCAACAAAGCCATTCTTTCCCGCTGTGTATCTAACGGTTACAGGTTGTCCATTAGAGTCAATGTAAGAATAAGACCCCTTCCTGCTTCCATCAGGTGCGATTCTCTCTCCATGCTGCAATCCATTATCAGCCTGATACTGAAAATTGAATGTTCCATCTTGTCCTAATGCTTGTTTGTGGAGAACGATGGCTGGAAAAGGTGGACTGGCGGTTGGTGAACTTGATGTTCGCTGAGGAGTTTGTGACTGAGTTTGTGGTTGCTCAACAGCGTATGCTTGTGGTTGCTGCACCGCATATCTCTGTGGTTGCTGTACTGCGTACGCTTGACGTGGGTCGTAGCTGAATCCTCCTGATAATTGAAATGGACCTGCATAATTACCTCCTTGGTAGCCAGAGTACAGAGCGTTGCCCCCTTGTGGGTTGACCTGACCTGTTTGTTGATATTGCGCAAGTGATGATGAAATTGTGAGTGTTATTAATAGCTGAAAAGAAATAAAAACATCTTAGAAAAATGTATAAACAAAATTAGTTAAGTTCCAAGAAAAAAACAAAAAGTAGTAAACTAGAGCTCAACATATCAAGTGGGACGTGATACCGTTACTCATGTTTTCTCGAATGGTTGTTATTGTGAGTTGTGGTACTGTTAGGAAAATGCTATAATATTAGTGGTAAAATTTAGAGGAGTTACCAGCTGTTGTTTGTTGTTCCCAAGACAGCTATGACAGAGAATAATAATAAAAATGACTACACTGAACATACTATAAATATCAACCCAAATATAATAATTTCCACACACGAGTAAAAATAAGTGATGATTGAATTCCAAGGATGATTCCCCAATGATCAGACTATAAGAAGTACGTTGAGTCGAATCACATGTTTCTTTGGCAACCGAAACTGTAGGCTAGTATCGAAACCGAGAATGGTCTGGCTGTCTCAAATACATAAATTGATAGATAATTCCAAACTGTGTAGTTATCTTAAATTTCTGGACATAATAATGCCATCTTTGTAAATCGGTTTTGAATATAATAGTGTGATAATTTTCCGAGATATATTGGCTTACATGCTTAATCAGATCAAGCAAAGCTTGTTACCCTCAACTATCCTGATCCGTGACCCTTCAAAAGATTTTGATTGGTGACGGGCCTGGGTTAAATCAGGTATAATGAGCACAAAAACAGTCCCTGATTTCGAAAGGGCATAACTTTAATACCAAAAGTACTATTCTGTTCAAACTTTCACAATATTTACATAAACTCAAAAAGTTTTTGGTTGTGTTGATTAGAATTACATACACTCGATGTGCGCACCACCTGTTACGCGGAAACATCGAGATGGTAATTCAGCTCCAACCACACGCTGTGAAGCATATCCGGTGTGATCGAGTTGACAGCTGCACTCATGCGTTCCCGAAGATCATTCAGTGTTGTGGGTACTGGGTAGTGGACGTACATAGACGTGCTCCTCCACAAACGCCCAAACAGGTTGCGACAGGTTCGAACATTAACCTCCCAAAGCGGTGGATACGATGAAATGGATCCAAACACCAACATTTTTGCAAGTGTCCCCCCACGATCTTCGGATCTGACCGCTTGTGACATTTTCCTTTGGGCGTTTGTGAAGGAACACGTCTATGTACGTCTACTACCCACAACACTGAATGATCTTCTGGAACGCATGAGTGCAGCTGTCAACTCGATCACACCGGATATGCTTCACAGCGTGTGGTTGGAGCTGGATTACCGTCTCGATGTTTCCTGCGTGACAGGTGGCACGCAAATCGAGTGTATGTAATTCCAATCAACACTACCAAAAGCTTTTTGAGTTTATGTAAATATTGTGAAAGTTTGAACAGAATAGTACTTCTGGTATTAAAGTTATGCCCTTTCGAAATCAGGGACTGTTTTTGTGCTCACCCTTCATTAGAAATATTTTAGCATAAAAAGTGATTTTCGAAAGAAAATAAACTAAGAAAAAACTTCACACCGCCGAGTTTCGAACCCGGGTCTGCTTCTCGATAAGCCGACATCTTAGTCTTGTAGCTACAATAGCTGGTTGCATACCAGGGTTGCCAACATCAACGCTTTTACGCTAAATCTGGAGTTTTCGGGTGAGCAACCAGCGGAGAGAAAAGCTGGACTACAGTTAGCGTGAAATTTGGAAGTTCACGGCTATGGACTCATCTACCATAACAGTGCTCAGAAAGTGAACAAGAACTACTTTCTTACGATAAGGGGTAGAATATTGACTACCCATTTTAAGTTAAGTATAACGAAGGTTGACTTTACCTAACCTAATCTAAACCAACCAAACTTTGTTAGTTGGTCAGTATTCTGAGCCTTTTATTTATTTACTTGTCTTTCATCAAAACTAAATCTGGCGCTTCTTGGCCGAAAAAATGCGAGTTTTGTAGACACCTGTCAGCCGCAATTTGCTCTTCCGAGTTGGCAACCCTGTTGTAAACATCGGTTTGGCAGCTTTATTTACAGAGTTCGTGTGCCGTATCACTCATGAGAGAGTTGCACAGGCGCACTCGCCCGATATTATTCCAGACTCAACATACTCTAAATATTTGGAAATTGTGAGAACGAAAAATAATTTAATTTAAAAATTTTCAAGGACGATAATGAAAAACAAACAGGTGTAATACTCGTAATAAATCATTGAAACAAATCTGAAAGCATCGTCAAATAAAAATATTCGAATATTGACAATAAAAATAAATATCTTTGTTTACGTTTTGTGGAAAATGAGAACTTTAAATGTAATCCTATAATGTCAGAATACCGTGTCTAAAATTTAATTTGCGGACCCACCACAAAAAGTTTCGAGGACTCCCCAGGAATCCGCGGACCACAATTTGGGAACCATTGGTGTAGAGGATTGTTGAGCGTCAGATTTGCGGAAGTGAATGCTACAATTGTACAACACTATACAAAATCTGCAAAACAAGCGAATGTTAATACAGATAAAACACACATACACACACGTTATAGACACATAGTCACGAAATGTAGCTGGGTGTGTAATTGAAAGTAGTGGAATTCGTATTTCGAAACTAACCTGTAACATCAGTTAACACTTTTTTCTTTTTTCCTTCTTTGCAATTTTGTTTTCTTGCAACCTAAATACTCGGGTTAATTGTTCCATTGTTAAAATTTAATGCTTTCTCTAAAGATGTTTCTTCTGTTGAGCTAGCGACAGCATAGCATTCGGAGAATAACGATGGCATCAGAAAGCACGTGTATGTGTGTGCAAGTGTGTATATGTGGGAAATGAACATGTTACGTTAAATTACTTAATTTGTCTTGGGTATTTTTCTTCTGCCAGTTACAAATTTGAAAGAAGAAAAAACAAGAAATACAATATCTTATACCAAACGCGGAAAATTATTTGCCTCATAATTCAGCGGTCTACACAAGAGTAAGATGCGCAACTCTCACTTTAATAGTGCGTAATTATTAATCGGTACAAGAACCCCTTCGGAGTAAAGGGAAGAGTGACGCAAGATGTCTACTCACAAAATAAGTTATATCCATTTTGCGAGTGGCTTTATTTGTGTCACTATGGCGGAATTGTTTCCTTTGTAATAAAATTAATAAAATTAAGAGTCTTAGTATCCTCTCTTCCCCCATAGTGACACAAAGAAAGTCACTCGCAAAATGGATATCACTTCTTTTGTGAGTAGAATTCTTGCGTCACTCTTCCCTTTACCCCGAAGGGGTTCTTGTACTGATATCACTTATTTTGTAAGGCTGCATATTAAAAAAAAAAATTCATAGTCTTCATACAAAAGGTCGATTTTGGACCATGGTAAGCACTGTATTTCGAAAACGGTAACTCCTATCAAAATAAGCATCAATTTGCTTCTACGAGGTCCACAATTGACTCCCCTCCTCCCCTGGTACTAACCATTTTTTGCTAAAGCAAAAAGACAGACAGAATGATAGAGGCCCTTTCCTATCATTTGTGAAGATTCTGTGATTTGGCTTAAAAAAAAAAGTCTTAACTTTTGAACCCGTTCACCAATTTTGACGTGTGATACACCGTTTGAAAGGTATTGAAGCGTAGATTACGACGACACCTGTATAGTCTGGGATTAGTGCTATCACCAGAAATGTGAAATTCTGAATATTTTTGAACCACTCTAGGGGGTTCCAGGGAGGTCCTACCGATCCATTTTTTTTCTTACTATGGCAAAGAGCTTTTATGCAAGTTCAAGCATCAAAATCTGGCTTATAGTTCGCGAGATCCAAAATTAGCTGTATATATGTGAGTGCCTCTAACAAACTTGTTTCTTAGCGTCACTCAAAGAACTACCGTTCTTCGTGATCTAAAATACATATAAACACCGTTCTTGCGTAGAAATATAGCCCAGCTTATTTATAAAATTTTACGACAGTAATCAGTAAATTATTATCGATCATCATTCAGACACGATTGTAATAAAATGTTTCTGGAAACTAATTGTAACATTTCCCGGTGTTTACTAAAAAGTATCTAAATGCTTACAAGTTTGTAAAGGGGGATTTGTGCTTTTTTCTTTAAAAAATAATAATAATATTGAGACAACACTGAGAGATACGTTTGACCTCTGTTTACCTCCCTATGTCATTTTCAATGGAAAAAAGAACAGAATCTCTCGAAAAAAATAACAATTTACTCCACCCGGAAATCCTGCTATTTAAATTGTTAGTTTTGTTTGTCAGTTTTTCATTATATTAAAATAGTGAAAGGGTGCAATATTGATTTCCAATTCTCCTCAAGATTGCCAGGTGTAGTCAAATTGTTACATTTTTCCTGGACATTTTCAACCTTCCCCGATTGTTTTCACATTTTCTTGTTGAAAATGTCATAGTGAGATTGACAGAGGTGAAACATATTCCGCAGTGTCAGTCCCCACCAACAAAGTTTGCAAAATTCCATTGTAATATTGAAGAAATCTATATTTTCGGAATATACCACTACACAAAGCTTGTAAGTTTTTTTTTTCTTCTTTAGATAGGAGGTTTCTCTCTCGTGTTCGGTGGACAGCCATGCAGGAACTCGAGTGACACTGAAACATGTTGCAATTACTTATATAAATGGGTTTTGTGCAGGAATGTACACAGTTTGTGAAAAGAATCAACCTTGGAAACATTCAACCTTGTTTTCTACAACTGTGTCTAAATGATGATTGATATTTTGTTGGTAAATGACTAAAAAATTTCTCAGTATATAGGACTTTATTTCAACTCGATATAACGGTGTCTCTATGTATTTTAGTTTAATAGGTAAGTACTTTGAAACAGTGGGTAGCGTGACTTTTGAGACACCCTGTATATACTACCATATTGCCACAGTTTGCATGCACGAAACCACGAATCTCCTCCTGCTTTCATGTCTCTCCTTCCATTCATCCATTAAAAGATCGCATAGAAATATCTATAACATGGTATAGATCTTATAAAGCAACTCCAATTGTCCATTTCGGATACAGCCCCTTGTCAAGATATTCTCCGCTTTTATCACGCTTATAATAGGATACGTCTAAAAGCGATACTGGACTTATCGGAGCCATTAGAAACTTAATGAATATATGAAGCCGGGAGCGGAGGAAACGAATCTTGATCGTCTACTTGAAGTCTAGACTAAATAAGGTCCAATTTTTCAGTTCTAACTTTGTCTTCTTTACGCTTTTTATTGCTGTACGGTCTGCTTTTTTCATTTATGTCAATTCTTGCAAATATGTAAATATTATTTACAGCACTATTAGTCTACTGTATGCACTATCAGTCTATTAGTTATGCCGGAACGTGTATAACTCAAGAATTACAGTATAAATAAGAAAACCGGCCACACAGCGAAAACAAGCGTAAAAGCTGAGTTACTACTGCAAATTTGGACTAAAAAAAATTCATATAAATATCTATCAGATGAGATAGATTTTATAAGACAACTCGAATTGTCCAATTCGAACACAGTTACTAATCAAGTTATTCTCAGCTTTTTTGCAAGTTCATATCAGGATACCTCCTATAACAACATGGACGTAAATACAGTAGACGGATTGACTGGCCCAATCAACTTGACGCCGGTTTTCGATTAATCTTGCCTGGATGATTAGGATTAACTTTTGTCTTATTGGTTGGCCTATGCCTGGGCGTGTGGAAGCAAGGAATGGAGGAAGATCTAGCTAAGGAAGAGAGGAGGAAGATTGGAATATTTTTAATATGGTATTGTACGGAACGTGATGTTTAGTTGTTGTTTTTTTAATCAATTACACCTTCCAGGTACTCATGAATTGTGTTGGCTTCAATTTCGGGTCGCTAGAAGTAGATCCGTCTCCCGTATCTAAATCCATACCGACGCACGAGTTAACCAACGTTTATAGAACTAAGAGGTAGTCTCAGTCGTGACGTCATTGAAGTTATCAAGGATGTTGTATTCAGAGGATAGACCTAAAAGAATTTAAAAAGCTGAATCTGAAGTCAAAACCTCAGTCCGCCATTTTGGTGCGTGGATATGAAGACAGTAGCACCAAACAACAGTTAATTCTATTGATTAATGGTACATTAGTTTTAATTACCGACAGATTAACATGTTGGATGCTTACGACCAGGGATTAGCTAATCACTTCTACTTTAAGTCTTTCTCACTCTCCTAAAGTTGACGAACTGACGTTTTGACATTGGGATTCATATATTTTATTTATTTATTTTGGCCTACCCTCTGATTTCAACATCCTTGGAGACTTCAATGACGTCATGTTTGTGGCAGCAGCCTGTGAGTTATATAAACGTAGATGATTGCTAACGTGGGAGCAATCGGGATAGAACTGAAAATTATGAACTTTAGATAAGTTTGGGAGTGTACTAAAATATCTTGGTGATGAACCAAGACCCATTTAAAGAACTGAGAGCGATTCACAGATGGTTCGTATGGCAACGTATAGGTTATGCTGTTATATTTAAATAGTCCACTTTTATTTTATAAATCTGCGACCTAAGCTACACTGTAAATAAAGTTCACGTATTTTGCATTATAAAATAATCTCTTGTATACACCTCAAATAGCCTCTACGACTTGTGGCCACTTCTTGTGTGCCCCTTTTTACTTTCCATCACTATTTGAACACTTTCTACACATTTTTTGGACATTTATTGATATGTTCATACAAATTAGTTAGAACATGTCAACACGTGATTTTGACATCATATAGAAATATAAAGTAAAAACTTGACGAAAATAGAGGCAAAGTTCGGTGCCTTCCTGTGATAACCAACTGACCTACAAGGAAACAAAGCTAATTCGTCACTTTTCTCACGATATGTTGAAGTTAATTCCATGGCTGAAGGAGTTTCAGAGGAGAAAATTGTGAACAAAATATTTAAAAGCAGTGTTTTAAAAGTATTCTGTAAGAAAATAAGAGTGGAAGAATGATTCAAATTCAACTTAAGACTTATATCGTCGTTTTCAAGGCGTAAGAACACAAGTTATATGGAAATCTAGTACACTTTTCCCTTCGACTTTGAACGCCACCATATGATAAACTTCTTGTACACATTACTTAGCCTTTATGAACTAAAAAAAATGTATATAATTTAAGTTCCAAAATATAAATTGACTAACAAAGTAGAAGTATAATACGTCTTTTTACTTATATATACGATTAATCTCACCTTCGTGCGATTGCCTATTTATATTGTTTATGTATGCCACAGACTCTTGCATGTATGTATGTAGCTTTTGTTCTCTGCAAAGGATCCACTGTTGAATTCAAGCACATTCGGATTTCGGACCTCGCTAAGGAATCCTGTCTCATGCTACCTTTCCCTTAGAAAATAAAGAAACTCTGGAAATCTACTGCATTTACCTTTCCCCACTGCCGTTCCTGAGAGAATTGAAAAACTATAACAATTGAACAAAGTACTATAATTTTCAAATTGTAGGTCTATTACAGATTCGTGATGGTGATTTCCATTCGAAGCAGCTTTATGAACTTGGGGAGGTTGCCTTACATTGGATGTAGATAACACCTAAGACTATAACATGCACCCAGTGATTCCGTCAGCCCCCTTCTGTTGGGGTATCATTCCCCCAAAAATCCTCGAGAGCACCCCTAACTTTAAAATATTTACAGGTAATAAATACAATAGAAACCGTCCAAAACTCCACTTACACTCTCCTAATATAGATTTTACACCACCACCCCCAAATTAAAATCCTGATAGAATCCCTGCCTGCACTGAACGATAGTAACTCAGTTAGTAGAGCGTTGGTTTTGTCTTTTAGCGGTCCTGGGACGATCATCCCAGCGGACAATCATCCCTGCTGAGATTTTTTAAGCTTTTTCCTCAGTCCCACCAGACAAACGTTGGGACTTGAACTTAGAACCTTGAACTTAGAACTTGCCTAACACCTTTCCTCCACTCTATCATGACCTGAGCCATAGATGCCTAAAGACCATGAATAAACTCAATACTAGGACCTACAATTTAAAGTGTATTTCTAACAAATTCATTCAATGAATTCTTACTGGAAGTGGAACCTAGAACCACACTTCAAATTCAGGATTCTTTATTTCTAACCTTTTAATCTGGATGGTAATAGTAATGCATATTATGTTCTTAACTGACCTATAGACGGCACAGATACAAATTATTAAAATATAGTTTTTTGCATTCAATAAATGGTTATTAAAGTTATTTGCCGCTTTGATTTGTCTGTTCGTCTTCTCATACTTGGTACATAAACGTCTTTTACTCTTCACCTAACGGGCTTCAAATACTCTCTAATCCTACGTACGCTATCCTAAATTCCATGAATCATTTCGAATAAATCTGAATTTGCTTACATGTTACAGCTTGAGATTTGTTTCTTTTCGAAATCATAAGAATTAAATAATTAATAATTTATTCAAATGTTAAGATATGTGAAAAAAAAACGACAGTTAGAAAACAATTTTTTTAAAAACAGAGAAAATAGTTCTAATTTTTGCACGAAGTAACTATATTGTTACGAGTAAGATATCTGGATTCTCATGTAATTCGAAATGTAATGATTGTAAATTTGTAAATAAGATCAGTAATCTTATTTCCAAACCGGTATGAATGCAATTCAAATTAAATGAAAATGTAGATGAACGTTTTTTTTTTTTTCAGTGAGGACACTTTCTATATTATCAACATTTTTGGAAATGTGAAGTGAGAACTGGACACAATGCTAAGAGGGACCTTTTCTTGCACAAAAATAATGTCACAATTTTATAATTACCCTAGTTCACACTAAAAATATAGGAAAATAAAGTTGTAATATAAAAAAAAAAAACACTAGAAGGTAAAGAGGAACAACTACTGTAAAATAAAGATCCATCCAGCTTTACGCATTTAGGATAAGTATATCCTAAATGACGCTGACTGTTGACGCTGATATCATGCATGGAAGAGTAGCAAAGGTGTAATGCTATGGCGAAAGAGACATTAATAAACGAAAAGGTTTTGACTTGACCGATGAACAAAATGTACAATATATATATATATATATATATATTGACTAGCTTTTAATATCTAGTGACCGGAAACAGGACTCTATGAAGATAATTGATTAGAACTAAAAAAAAAAGTAAATTTGCACGTAAAAGTCAAACAAAATGTTATCTAAGGTGTAGGCAGCCCTAAAATTAGCAATAAGAAACAAACTTGATATGGTATGTAAATTTAAATGTGCCATCCTAAATTTTATTACTTACTTTGTATAAATCCATCAGGTTGTAGCTGAATATGAAATTTAATTTTGGTTTCGATGATCTTGGAATTTATTTGAATTTTAATTTATGGTCTTTAGGCATGTTAAGCTCGAGCCAGAATAGGATGGGGAGAGGTCACGGCCTAGTTTGTAGGTACCATCCAGGCATTTGCACCTTGGTTTTTATAGCTACATTCAGGATTTCCTACTAGTTCCTATGGTATCAAAATTATATATTTTTTTTTCTTTCTAGTGCAATTTTAGAAAGCAAATACACTTGAAAAGGTTATTTTTCATGTTAATGTTTTAGCATAGCGTGTTAAATTATGAAGTGTTCTCATTACATCTCTTTCCGTGGTCCGCCTCAGGGTGGCTAGTGTCGCTAGCTAAGTTGAGCAACATTGTTGAGTGCGATCCTGTCCATAAGAAATGCTCCATTTATCAGCAAATTGTTGTCTTGAAAACGCAATTGATTTACATATTTGAATGTTCAATACGTCTACTTGCGCTGTTGGGAATCTGCAGACAGATCGACAATCAAAATTTGTAAATCTGAAATGAATACCTCTCTCCTTCAACCTTATGAATTGAAGAACATGGTTTTCAGAAGGAATCAATCCTAATTAAGTTCACGCTCTTGTTCTAGATTCTACAAATTTTCAAATGAAATTAGAAGGGCTTGGGAAATGTTAAGATGGTGAAACTGAAGGCAGTTTTCGTTATTATTATTATTTTGAATTTACTTATGACCTTTAGGCGACTTAGACTGGAGGAGAAACCTCAGTCAGGATTGGCGGCAAGCCGCTGGGATCGTTACGAAGATTTTGAGATTGCTAAGCCAAACGTTCAACCAACGGAGACTCGTCCACTTGGCATTATTATTATTATTATTATTATTTCAAATATGTAAATAATTATTTTTTTTTTTTTTTTTTTTTTTTTTTTTTTTTTTTTTT